>JAZHYW010032550.1:0-20146 GCA_037355805.1 Ixodes ricinus | reverse complement strand
TCCAGGCAGACGGGAGCAGATGTATACCACCCTCCCGCTTCATCTTCTTTCAGTTTCGTTGTTTCGAGCATGTCGCGCCCTTTGTTTCATAGATGCTGTTGAGTTGATTTATAAAAACCGCGGAGCCTGCGTTTAAGACAGGCAGGTTTTGCTGCCGGGTGCCTGGGTACCTTCTGTGCCGAGTTCGGTTCTGTTTTCCGATGCCGAGTGCCAACCGGCAATCAACGTGGTTCTGTAATTTTGCGTGTCAGCAACATAGCAGCAACGTCGAGATGGCAGCGTTGTGCGTTGTGAACGGAAGACTGGAATTATCAGCTGATGTGACCACGTGTTCGGGTAGCAGTGGTGTAACAACAAGATGAGATTACGTAAACACTCGGGCATTGAAGTCGCCGGTCGGGCCGTGATCGGAGAGGGGCGGCTTGTTGCAGGTTGACATTTCGCTTTACATTATAAGAGTTTACAGACCGCTTGAGGGATTACGTGTGCAGTCGATCTGACCTGCGGGTAGTCACCATGGAACGCTGGTGGTCAATGCCGTCTGCGATGTCCTGTTGTCTACCAACCCGAGAGCGATTGCGCTCGTGGGAAAGCACTGAACAGTATGAAAATATAAAGGAAAGTACGTATATTTACAGTTTAGAATTTTAACCTTAAAAAAAAAAAGCCGTAAATCCACTTTTTTTCTAATAACTCACGTTTTCGAGAAGCTGCTCCTCTAACCCGCGCTTAGCGCTAGAAGTTTCCGAGCTCACCACGGCGTAGCTCTGTACAGTTAACACTTGTCGCCAGTCGCGGCTTTGGCTGCATTGAAGTTGATCGAAAAGCGATTTCCCTTCCCGCAATTAAAGCATCGCTTCCAGCTGAGTGAATACCCCATCTACAAAGGGTAACTCAAAATGACAATTGCAGCCGCTTAAAAACTGCTACGACGTGCCGTGCGAGAAGCAAACATAATGTTTGGAAACGCAGTGGAGTTTTTTTTTTGTTTAATAGCTTTCAAATAATTACGGCATGAGCGTTTACTTTTTACTTAAGCTGATTGATACCCTGACCCATTCGAAATATTCTCAAATGTATGACAGTGGCGCTTCGTCTCTGTCCCCTTCTTCGTCCTTGTTTATTCGGCGCTTTCCATTCTATGACAGTAAAGAAAAAATAACGTGGTGGATATATTATTTATTGCTCAGCTGGTCTCCGAGATCATCAGTACCTTCAAATCGGCGAGTTTACAAGCCGGAAACGCAAAGCTCGGAAGTAGTTATCGGGTTAGTGTGCTTTTGTATTGAGGCTGTTTATGTGCCGTGTATCTGTATGTGTATGTTCAGCAGATGCT
This sequence comes from Ixodes ricinus, assembly GCA_037355805.1. Taxonomy (NCBI): domain Eukaryota; kingdom Metazoa; phylum Arthropoda; class Arachnida; order Ixodida; family Ixodidae; genus Ixodes; species Ixodes ricinus. Next base: position 18,810 of record JAZHYW010032550.1, on the reverse strand, counting down.
TGTAGTATGCGTAATGTAATCTACATCTGTGTATAATATAGGTGCCCAAGGTCCCGAAGCGACAATGGTGCTATGAGGAAACAAAGAACAAATTTAGCACATGAATTGGGTGGTATCTAGCGCCACCTAGACTAGCTACCCGCAATTACTGCGCTTGATCCTGCCATCTGATGCAGCGATTTAGCCTTCTTTCATGCTTCGCGATAGTTTCCGGTCACCATGCAACGATGATCCAAGTCGGTCTGCTTTGAATTTGCTATTTTCAGAGCGGACTTTGGTTCCGTGAATTGTTTGTTTTTCCTACGTGATGTGCAATTCACGAAGGAATTAGGCTCGAGGAATAGCAAAGGTAAGACGTAAAGTGTGCGAAGTATCTGGGTATCGGTTGTCTCCGTTTAACATCGCAGTGCTGACGACGAGAAGACTGAGTGGCTGCTCCCGAAGCGGAAGTTTCTTCAGCTGCGGGAGGAAGCTGGCTTCAGAATAAACACAGCCTCGCGGAAAGCTCGTGTTACGCTTTTATTTGCTGCTCCCCTTGCCCCGTACAGTAGACGTAGCGTACCTCGTTAAGCCTTCTTAAGCTTCGGTTTAGCTTGCTTGGGGCCGCCATAATGAGATGCAGGCGAGGGAGGAACTTTGTTTTCCTGCTTGTCAGAAACGAAAGTTTCTCCTTTTTTGAAGGAACATAGGTTACAAGAGCGTGTTTCCCTGTAGCGAGGTCTATAGAAACGACGGTCATTGGTAATCCATGACAGTGTACACCCCGCCCCCTCCCCTTGTTTTTCTGAAGGCACCCCATTAATTCGCAACAACTCCTCTGTCTCAACGCCCCCCCCCCCCCCCCCCTTCTCTCCTACCCCGGCTGCGTCGCGCGAGGACAGCGCAGCAGAGGTTGGTTGCACTATTTCTCCACGGGGCGCGGTGCCGTCGGGGCCGAGATGCGCTCCGATTGCAAACCGTAAACTTAAAAACCTGTCGAATTTGTGCGGTTTTTCAGAAAGCCGTCAAATGCTTCGCATGCCTTCTATCGTTGAGATTTTTGTTCATTTAGTGTTTTTTGGATGATGCTGAGCAATTTTCTAATTGAAACCATGCCCTTAAACACAAGATTCTAAAAGTGAATTACGCAAAAATAATTAACAATCTATATATATAATGAACTTTAATGATTTTCCTAAACAGGCCCCTGGCCCAGGACCAAAATGACACAAGCCTTTTTTTCTTGCGACGCTTAGTTTTCGCAATATCAAATTTGTCCACCTTTCGTGAAACACCCTGTTGGCATGTTCATTTTCGATGGGACAAAACACCGCGAGTAGACACGGGTTCACTCGCTGCCCTTGTGTCCGCACCTCTGACCACCCTTATTTATTTGATGCATACTCACTGGATGAAATAATTCAGACATTTCTGTCTGTAAGCTTTGGATGAGACTGCAGAAGTCAAGAAAAGCTCGGTTTCATTTATTCATGCTACACAAAAATATGTATTGAAACCAGAACAAAAAATAGGTTTTTAAAGTCTGCACAATGTACACCTGTCAAAAAAGTCATTAACATATATTTGGCACTAAAGTGAAGACGAAAGCATCTCTACAACATATCATACTCAAACTTCGCTTTCTTATGTAAGGTGAAATAGACAAATATCAGTCCATAATAGCAACACACACACAACAAAAAGAAATCAGAGAAGCGAGATTATGTAAGAAACTGACCGCTCCCAAACGGTATTTACGGTTTGAATATTGTAAACGGCTTATTTTTCGCGGGCTCAATATTTCTTCACTTAAGTAAAAGCTGAAGCTTTGGAATAATTCGCGGGTTCTAATTTTTGCGACGCGGTGGGATGTCAATTAATATAGATTCCATTCTGTTTACATTTTACCCGAATTCTTCGCGGGATTCTACTTTTCGCGAAATGTAGGAGATTAGCGAAATTCACAAAAATTAAGTCGTTTACAGTATATATATCTACAGAGTGTCACAAAAGACAATTTACACGGTCCTTTTTACCGCAAAAATAAACTATGCATCGCCGAACGCTCATTCTCCGCCCAAAGGTAGAGCTAGAGGTCACAACCAGATGCCAAAGTTTCAGCCCGATCCGATAACTTAATCAAAAGCTATGAGTGATTTTCTGAAAATTGCAATGGGAAAATGGATGACCCATTTTTGCCCGTTTTCGGTTTCTGGGGCCATAGAGCCCCATGTGTTGCAAAAACTCCGTCGGCCGCCATTTTCCCATTGAAATTTTCAGAAAATCACTTATAACTTTTGATTAAGTTATCGGATCGGGCTGAAACTTTGCCATCTGGTTGTGACCTCTAGCGCTACCTTTGGGCGGAGAATGAGCGTTCGGCGATGCCTAGTTTACTTTGCGGTAAAAAGACCGTGTAAATTTTCTTTTGTGACACCCTGTATATTCTTTTTGTGCCCTCCTCCTGGGCAGAGTGTCGAGGACTCCTATACCTGTTTTCACCTCAAGAACCATAGGAAAAAAAGTCCGGCTTCTCGCGGATGATTACTAATTTTCACCTTTAGGTGGAAATTTAAGATACATTTAGTAGCATTTTGGAGTGGATACACGTTATCTTATCAAGGAGTACACGTTTCAAACGCCAAAAGCATCGCCTGTGCCTCCGACAACCAAATCTGGCGAGAACTATTTCGCGCGGCGTATGAACAATGCGCAAAACTTACTGCTTTCTTGAGGTGAAAACGGGTATAGAGCGATCGCGTAATCGCGATCATTTTTGCAGCGACGCGAAGTGTCTCGGGAAGGCTGATCGCTTTTAATATAAACACGATGAAACAGATGATAATCATAAAATGACATCCACCGCGTATTGTGACCCGAAGATATCCTTGTACAAAGATAAGCCGAACAACTTAAAAAGTGCTATTTGTCGGTGTTTTTTTTTCTTTTTTGCTTTTTCCTTCCACTCATGCTTGATTTTATGATATGCAATGAATGCCTGGATTATGAGTCAGATGCGGCTCCAAATTTTGTGGATGCGGTTCGGGCATGGATACAAAGTCTGCGGATGCCGATCGGATGCGGATAATCAAGCTTAGGAAGCCTCTGAGAAATAGCGACCCAAAAATTGGGCTGTGGGGATATTTATACAGCGTGTAGTTGGTCAGCCATTTCAAAGTTGCGACGAGTCACTCGCTGTAGATGAGCAATTTAGCCAGTGCAGTACAACCGCTAGCCTGGGGTCTTTAACGTGCACCACGCAGTAGTGATACACGACCGCACGCCGGTACGATGCTCATCCAGATCGAAACGGGCAGGGGTGGGGCTCGAACCCAGGATCCCTGGGTTCTGCAGCGCGAGCTTTCGCTCCACGCGCGTCGAGCTGGTGTGCGCTTTAGCCCACTCGGCCACCGATCCCCCTTTTTTTTTTTTTTTTGAGCAAATGTTTATTTACAGGTTAAAAACATAAGTAGCAAGAATGGAAAAAATGAGGTATATACATATGTTAGAGCAAAAAAGAAAACATACATACTTTAGACTTTGCATTCAATGACCCAGGTGCAAAGTAAATCAGTTAAAGGCTACAACATTGTTAAAGAGTGCAGTAACCTCAGCTCTGGATGTGTATTACACTCAAAGAACTTTAAAAAAAATTTTAGATTGAGGCACTTGCGAAGGCAACGGGTAGTCTTCTCGAAGCATGAAAATTTGGTGCTACTTTTTGACCTTTTCCCAGAGTGTTTCTCAGATTGTTTTTTCTATTTCAACTGGTTCTAAAGTTCAAATAGTCCAGTCCAATTTGTTAGCAAAGTGTCGCCACGCAGGTTAAGGGTTCAGTGTGCACTCTATCATGTCTACTCTTGACCGCCATAGCGCATGTAGTCCTAAAACCATGATTATCTCCGTCAGGTCAGTCAGCGTCCTTTTGTCGTGCAGCCGTAGGAATTTCAAAGTACACCAGCTGATTGACTCTTCAGGTCATCGTGGCCGGACAGGATGGAATCCTGCTCGGTGATGGGAGCTTTGGGAGATGACGATTTCGCTCGCCTCTTCCTCCTCCTCTTTGACTCCGCCCTCTCCCCTTGAGATGTGGAGCCAGGATCTGACGTGCACAGAATTTGTTCTCCCTTTCTTTTCCCAAGCATTTCTTTGTCGCTGGTTTCACCCATTTCGGACGCCTCTTCGTCTGACTTCATTGGCTCTTCAGCTTGGTCTTCAGCTTGGTCTTCAGGGACAAGAGCACTGAACGAGTTGGAGATAACAACATTGTTCACTGTCTCCTTCGTTGCAGGGCGTGACGACGCCGACCTGTCTTCGCACTTCTCAGTCCGTGAGACCGCCTCTACGTGGGTTGTGCTGTGAGCGGTACTGACCTCTGCCGAAACCTCTGTTTGTGCTGTTTCTTCTGCGTCCATCAAGTGTTCTGTAGGAATCTGGAGAGATGCAGCCGTTCGGTTGGCGTACGTTTGAATACAGTCTTCGGGATCGTGGCCGAATTTTCGGCACACGCTACACCAGGGAGCGCGGCACTGGCCTCGGACGTGTCCGACTTGCCTGCATCGTAGACATTGCGGTGCTCTGCCAGGTACGGAGACAAGTACGGTGGTTCCCAGAATCTTGAGCTGATGCGGCAAGCTGTCCGCAGTCACACCTTCGTTCAATTCAATTGACAGTATTCTTGTGGTTGTCTCTACTTCTTCGAAGCCGGAGTAGTGCCACTTGTCTCGAACGATGCTTTTTATTTTTCCAAACGTAGAAAAAGCACTTGCTACGCTTGCATCTGGGACACTAGTTGGAACCCAGTGCACCTTCATGGACAGCGCAGTCTTGCTCCCGTCTATTATCAAACATGTCTTGTTCTTTACTTGTATCTCTCGGAGCTGCAGCAATCTTTCTTTTTCTTTGGCAGAACGCACTGTGAGCAGCCACACGTGATTGTACTGGTAGGCCCCAAGCGAAGCTAGCTCGTTTGGGTCGATGATTTTCTTCAAAGCAGGACCGAAATCGTCGATGCGGTATGGCCGGGCTGATGGGTCCCCATGAAGAATCAGTGAGTTTTCAAGCAGCTTACCGTTGGGAAGAGGTGGCAGTAAAATCTTGTACTCCGTTGTACTTGGTGCAGAGGAGGCAGAAGCAGAAATGATATCAGAATATTCCCGGCTAGGCTTAGCCGTTGAGATTTCCTTTACGGAGCCCATTTCCAACGCGGCCGTTCAGCTCGTCCTCGGCCACCGATCCCCCTAGCGACCCAAACGCTCTCCTCAAGCATGCTATTTTTAGCGCGAGATGCCGAAACTTATTACGATGACGATTGATAGTTTGATACGGAAGCGGTTTAAATATGCCCAGTTATTTGTGAATTCTCATTAAAGAGAGGACGGACTATACTCGGCAGGAACGCTGTGAAGGACGAACAACAAGCTGTTTTATTACGAGCAAGCTCACGCCGTTTTTTCCCACCAGGTGTGCATACATGGGCGCCCCCGTGTGTGCAGAAATCAGACTCGCACGAAGATCGTGCGCATGCGCACCACGCCGACAGCAGCGCCACCGCCGAGGTGTGACGTCACAGCCGAGCGTTCCGTTTTATATGTCCTGAAAAAAAAAACTAAAAAAACAACACGGCGCAAAGTTTGATTTTTTTATTCCCTGTGCTCCTTCGTTCTCTGTTTGCAGGGGACGCAGAAATGCGCGCGAATCAGTGTTCACCAAGTTTTTCGGTGAACACAGATTCTCTCGCATTCAGCCTTGGACTCGTGAACGTTTTCTGTATTACACATGTTGTCGTTCTCCACTGGTACGCATCCTTCTCCGTCAAAGCGCCAGGAGTCAGGTGGAGCTTCCAAGCAAGTTCTTGTATCCCCCGACCACAGATCGCAGCGGGGTCTTCTAGCCCTGGAACATGAACGTATCCGGACCGCAAGTTCACCCGCCATACTTGCGCAGGGGAGGCCGTGACGTCAGAACGACGGGCTCCGATTCAGGCTTCGATTGGATGGACAGTGGGTACAGACCTCGAGGCAGCTATAGTATCGAGGTCTACCCACTTTCCTTTTTATTCGGAGCCAATCGGCGCTTGGCATTCTGACGTCATCGAAAACCCATGCAAAAAAACAAAAACAGAAAGAAAACAGAAGAATTCGCGGTTTTTATTAACTCTGCTACAAACTACGACCGCAGTCGACCGTATACGATTGATCCCATAAAGCCGATCAAACCGAATCAAAAAGATGCAGCGTCATGGCGCCCTGTGTCATCTTTGAGCGTTTTGTACATAACCGGTGAAACACCGCCAAACACAGCGACAGCATCATTCTTCCACGCTTCGTTCTTAGCGTGATTGCTTTAGCCGGCGACGGTAAGCGCGGAAAGACGACGGAGCGTCATGACGGTGCAATTTCTGGCCCCGATTGATTGGCTTTATCGGGTCGTGTACACCTTTTGCATCGCTTATCACCCGGGTGAAAAATGCTGAGTCACTGAGCTGTGTGGCCGCAGGGTCTGGTGAACCGCAGTGCAGAGTAACAGCGTGCGCTCACAAGGCTTCCACAGCCCAGCAGACGAAGATGACAGCGCCCAGAAGGCGACTTTTGCAAAGGTCTATACACAGTCGACTGCGATTGGACTTTGCGAGAAACTGCAGCGCTCTGCCTGTCGACGTCGCCTCTTGTCCTTCGTCTTGTTCGCGCTGTTTTTAATTCTTCGATATTAAACAGAAGTTTTTGATGAAGAGACCCCATTGTCGAGGTCACCCGAGCAACTTGGGTCGTCGGACTGTTCAAGCTCCGAACTTCACCGCGTGCATGGTGGCGACGCTTCAAGCTGCTCGAGGGACCAAAACTCTGGTTGTTGTTTGTTGTTGTTGTTGCTGTTGTTTTTCTAACTCTCGCGCAACCAGCTTTGCCGCTAAGCCATAAACACTCGTAGCGGGAGAAATCAGCGGAAAAATAGGCAGGACGGACAGGAACACGAAAGACACAAACACAACGATAATTAACGACTTCGTTTGTTTTTTCTTTTCATCGAGACATAACGGCATAAAAAACTAACACGAAGTCATGAGTCGACGCTGTGCTTTTGTCGTTTGCGATTGTGTTCTTTTCCAGTGTATTTTTTGCGTTGTTTTCTCCCTGTTAACAATATGCACCGACTAACCAAACTTCAAACCGTCATTACATTTGAAGCTGTGCCTTCCCGCGTGAAATATAGGCAACATATTTATATTTCAATCGAGTTTCATAAACAAAAAAATATTCTCAGATGTGTGATATAAAAAGGAAAGAGTTATTAGCGTTTAAAATTCTAAAGTAGATTGCCCCTTAAAAATGCACTCACAGGGTGGGTAATAGATATGTCTGCCAGAAACCACAAGCGCCACTAGAAGGAGAAAGCGAACGGAAAGAACGTCTTCATGGTTTGCTTCTTACGGGAGAACTATACGGACTGCGAAAAACATTCACGATTCAGAGATACTAATTAACATCCGTGGCTATTAGCAAGTACCAAAATTGCTGCAATACGGACAGATGAATTCTCAGAATCCGCATGATATAGACGCGATTTCGACGAGATATTTTTATTACCCCAGGCAGTATTTAGAAATTTGTGGCTTTATTGCCTCCCAATTATAATTATGATAAAACTATCGAAAGTTCTCAGCCACGCAGTCGAAGTTGTTATTGTCGTGATGAGCTCAAAAAAAAAAAGACTCGTATATAACTACTAAAAACTCGGAATGATAAAATTCACTTGCCGCAATATCACTTTCGCGCTGTTAAGTGTTATAAGTAATATACCTTGGAGCAGGTTTCTTTCATTATTACATTATTCGTTTCACATTAACAGCAGCTAAACCTAAGACCCGATGGAGACATTCGAGCACTGTCATATGGCGCTCGTCGCCTTTTGTGCGTTTGTGCATTTTTTTCCTGTGCGTCATTTGTGGAGCCGTCAGTGCAAAGGCGTACAAAAATGATGAACGCCCTCATCGATGCACTTCTGCAGGCAGCTTCATTGAATTCACAGCATCAAGTTGGCTGCGGTATTAATCGGAGTGTAAGCCGTCATATCACGTGAATTGGATTTATTCTAAGCTTACTTACGTAGACTAGTCACGCAAAAGAAAACAAAAAGGAAAAAAAGGTAGCAACGGGTCGTTTTCCTTTGTTCTACTGACGCGCCCCAAAGCGGACACTAGAAGAAGGGGAACGAGTTTATGACGAAAGAAGGAGAGAGAAGAGGGACAAAGGACAAAGCACAAATCTCCAAACACAGTTAGATGACTGTTGCGCCACCGAAAGAATCCGCTTGGTCCGGTATCGAACCCGGACCTCCATTTCCAGTGAGCTTATAACCAAGCCAGAAACAGAATCGTCTCGAAGCACGCTGTCAAGTGTGAACCCGCGGCAGCGAAGCTTGCATTTTTATTGTTCTCATCGTCAAAATAGAGACGGGTAAGTCGGATCTCTGATTCGTGATTTTTAGAGGGATCCGGTGGCCCAGTGGGCTAGTGCGGCTGCGCACACCTAGAGTCACTGTATAGGCTTCAAACGGGAGTCAGAGTTGCGCGTTCATCCCCGTAGCGCCGTTTTTCCAGCACGGTCTCGGAGCCTGTTCCTCCACGTGACTGAATTCGGCGAATAGTGGCGCCTGCGCTATCAAGGCAGCGCGGCGCAGTCGCAAGCAGGGGAACGTACGCCGGCGCGCGTGCAACGTCTACTTTCCTGCACGGCATTTGATCTGGCTTCTCACGTGATCGAATCTCGGCGAATAGCGGGCAGAGCGGCACGCGGGACAGCAGACGAGTAAACTCTGGCTCCCGTAGGGAAAAATTGCAGGCGTGGGGATATTTATAGCCTATGCAGGAACTTTACGCACACCCGCTCGAGCACGTGGAGCGAAAGCCTGCGCGGCAGAACCGGGTGCACAGGCGTTACCGCGGAATCCTGGCCTCAATCCCCACCCCTGTAATGGTCGAGGCAGAAGGCGATCAAAGAAAACTGCCTTACAAGCTTTCACACACACAATAAGGAAGACAACTCTCACACAAGCGCCTGCCATACTTCGTTTCACCTTAGCAACGTACACAGCACGGTAATAACAAAAAACCGGTCAGTGTACGTTGCTAAGGTGAAACGAAGTATAGTGCAGGCGCTGTGTGAGAGTTGCTCTTCCCTATTGTGTGTGTGAAAGCTTGAAAGACAGTTTTTCTTAGATGCGCATGCAAGCATCGACCATTACAGGGGTGGGGATTGAGGCCAGGGGATTCCGCGGTAACGCCTTGCACCTCGGTTCTGCCGCGCGAGGCTTTCTGCCCACGTGCTCCGAGCTGGTGTGCGTAAAGTTCCTGCATAGGCCATAAATATCCCCACAACCTTCAATTTTTTCCCTACGGGAGCCAGAGTTGCTCGTCTGCCTTCCCGCGTGCCGCTCTGCGCTGCTATCTCGCCGAGATTCCGGATCACGTGAGAAGCCAGATCCGTCTGCGCGCAGGAAGAAGCAGACGTTGCACGCGCGCCGGCGTACGTTCCCCTGCTTTTGACTGCGCCGCGCGCCTTGATGGCGCGGCGCCACTGTTCGCCGGGGCCAGTCACGTGCGGCAGGAGCAGGCCTCGAAGCCCGGGTGCTGGAAAAACGGCGCTACGGGATGAACGCGCAGCTCTGACTCCCGTTTGAAGCCTATACAGTGACTCCAGGTGTGCAGCTAGCCGCACTAGCCCGACTGGGCCACCGATCCCCCAAAAATCACGAATCAAGAGAGATCGACTTACCCGTCTCTATTTGTGACGATCAGAACAATAAAAATGCAAGCTTCGAAAGCCGCCGGGTTCACACTTGACGCAAAAAGCCACGTGCTTCGAGACGATTCTGCTCTTCTGGCTTGGTCACTACAAGTCTAACTGAAATGGAGAGGTCCCGGGTTCGATGCCCGGACCCAGCGGATTCTTTCGGTGGCGCAACGGTCATCTAACTGTGTTTGGAGATTTGTTGAGCTTTCTCCTTTTTGCTCCCTCTTCTTCCTCATCCTTTCGTCACAAACTCATCTCCTCTTCTAGTGTCCGCTTTGGGGCGCGCTTCGTGGTGAGAACAGTTGCAGAAAACGACCCGTTGCTACTTTTTTTTTTTCCTTTTGTTTTCTTTTGCAGTGACTGGTCTTACGGCAAATGCTTTCGAACAAATCCAATTCGTGACGGAGTGACGGCTTACACTCCGATTAATACGCGCAGCCAACTTGATACTGTGGAATTCAATGCGAAGCTGCCGTGAGAAGTGCATCGTAGGGCGTTCATATTTTCGCTACCTTTGCCACTGACGGCTCCACAAATGACGCACAGGAAAGAAATGCACTAAACGCACAAAAGGCGACGAGCGCCATATGACAGTGCTCGAATGTCTCCATCGGGTCTTAGGGTTTAGCTGCTGTTAATGTGAAACGGAAATGTAATAATGAAAGAGAACCTGCTCAAGGTATATATTTATGACCTGTAACGCGCAAGCGTGATATTGCGGCAAGTGAATTTTATCATTCCGATTTTTAGTGGTTATATACGAGTCTTTTTTTCTTTGAGCTCATCACGACAATAACAACTTTGACTGCGCGGCTGAGAAACTTTCGATAGTTTTATCATAATTATAATTGGGAGGCAGTAAAAGCCACAAATTTCTAAATACTGCCTGGGGTAATAAAAAAAATATCTCGTCGAAATCGCGTCTATATCATGCGGATTCTGAGGAATTCATCTGTCCGTGTGCAGCAATTTTAGTACGCGCTAATAGCCACCGGATGTTAATTAGTTATCTATGAATCGTGAATGTTTTCGCAGTCCGTATAGTTCCTCCCGTGAGAAGCAAACCATGAAGACGTTCTTTTCCGTTCGCTCTCCTTCTAGTGGCGCTTGTGGTTTCTGGCAGACATATCTATTACCCACCCTGTGAGTGCATTTTTAAGGGGCAATCTACTTTAGAATTTTAAACGCTAATAACTCTTTCCCTTTTATATACACATCTGAGAATATTTTTTGTTTATGAAACTCGATTGAAATATAAATATGTTGCCTATATTTCACGCGGGAAGGCACAGCTTCGAATGTAATACGGTTTGAAGTTTGGTTAGTCGGTGCATATTGTTAACAGGAGAAAACAACGCAAAAAATACACAGGAAAAGAACACAATCGCAAACGACAAAAGCACAGCGTCGACTCATGACTTCGTGTTAGTTTTTTGTGCCGTTATGTCTCGATGAAAAGAAAAAACAAACGAAGTCGTTAATTATCGTTGTGTTTGTGTCTTTCGTGTCTCTGTCCGTCCTGCCTATTTTTTCCGCTGATTTCTCCCGCTACGAGTGTTTATGGCTTAGCGGCAAAGCTGGTTACGCTGAGAGTTAGAAAAACAACAGCAACAACAACAACAAACAACAACCAGAGTTTTGGTCCCTCGAGCAGCTTGAAGCGTCGCCACCATGCACGCGGTGAAGTTCGGAGCTTGAACAGTCCGACGACCCAAGTTGCTCGGGTGACCTCAAGCTAATGGGGTCCCTTCATCAAAAACCTCTGTTTGCGAATATCGAAGAATTAAAAACAGCGCGAACAAGACGAAGGACAAGAGGCGACGTCGACAGACAGAGCGCTGCAGTTTCTCGCAAAGTCCAATCGCAGTCGACTGTGTATAGACCTTTGCAAAAGTCGCCTTCTGAGCGCTGTCATCTTCGTCTGCTGGGCTGTGGAGCCTTGTGAGCGCACGCCTGTTACTCTGCACTGCGGTTCACCAGACCCTGCGGCCACACGGCTCGGTGACTCAAGCGTTTTCACCGGAGTGATACGCGATGCAAAAGGTGTATACGACCTCGATAAAGCCAATCAATCGGGGCCAGAAGTTGCACCGTCATGACGCTCGTCGTCTTTCCGCGCTTGCCGTCGCCGTGCGTAAAGCAATCACGCTAAGAACGAAGCGTGGAAGAATGATGCTGTCGCTGTGTTTGGCGGTGTTTCACCGGTTATGTACAAAACGCTCAAAGATGACAAGGCCGCCATGACGCTGCATTTTTTGTTCGGCTTGATCGGCTTTATGGGATCAATCGTATACGGTCGACTGCGGTCGTAGTTTGTAGCAGAGTTAATAAAAACCGCGAATTCTCTCTGTTTCTTTCTGTTTTTGTTTTTTTGCATGGGTTTTCGATGACTTCAGAATGCCAAGCGCCGATTGGCCCGAATAAAAGGAAAGTGGGTAGACCTCGATACTACAGCCGCCTCGAGGTCTGTACCCACTGTCCGTCCATCGAAGCCCAATCGGAGCCCGTCGTTCTGACGTCACGGCCTCCCCTGCGCAAGTGTGGCGGGTGAACTTGCGTTCCGGATACGTTCATGTTTCAGGGATAGAAGACCCCCGCTGCGATCTGCGGTCGGGGGGATACAAGAACTGCTTGGAAGCTCCACCTGACTCCTGGCGCTTTGACGGAGAAGGATGCGTACCAGTGGAGAACGACAACATGTGTAATACAGAAAACGTTCACGAGTCCAAGGCTGAATGCGAGAGAATCTGTGTTCACCGAAAAACTTGGTGAACATCTGATTCGCGCGCATTTCTGCGTCCCCTGCAAACGAGAGCACAAGGAATAAAAAAATCAACAACTTTGCGCCGTGTTGTTTTTTAGTTTTTTTTTCAGGACATATAAAACGAACGCTCGGCTGTGACGTCACACCTCGGCGGTGGCGCTGCTGTCGCGTGGTGCGCATGCGGATCTTCGTGCGAGTCTGATTTCTGCACACACGGGGCGCCATGTATGCACACCTGGTGGGAAAAAAACGGCGTGAGCTTGCTCGTAATGAAACAGCTTGTTGTTCGTCCTTCCACAGCGTTCCTGCCGAGTATAGTCCGTCCCTCTTTAATGAGAGAATTCACAAATAACTGGGCATATTTAAACCGCTTCCGTATCAAACTATCAATCGTCATCGTAATAAGTTTCGGCATCTCGCGCTAAAAATAGCATGCTTGAGGAGAGCGTTTGGGTCGCTAGGGGGATCGGTGGCCGAGAGTTCGAAGAAGACGACGAGCTGAACGGCCGCGTTGGAGATGGGCTCCGTAAAGGAAATCTCAACGGCTAAGCCTAGCCGGGAATATTCTGATATCATTTCTGCTTCTGCCTCCTCTGCACCAAGTACAACTGAGTACAAGATTTTACTGCCACCTCTTCCCAACAGTAAGCTGCTTGAAAACTCACTGATTCTTCATGGGGACCCATCAGCCCGGCCATACCGCATCGACGATTTCGGTCCTGCTTTGAAGAAAATCATCGACCCAAACGAGCTAGCTTCGCTTGGGGCCTACCAGTACAATCACGTGTGGCTGCTCACAGTGCGTTCTGCAAAAGAAAAGAAAGATTGCTGCAGCTCCGAGAGATACAAGTAAAGAACAAGACATGTTTGATAATAGACGGGAGCAAGACTGCGCTGTCCATGAAGGTGCACTGGGTTCCAACTAGTGTCCCAGATGCAAGCGTAGCAAGTGCTTTTTCTACGTTTGGAAAAATAAAAAGCATCGTTCGAGACAAGTGGCACTACTCCGGCTTCGAAGAAGTAGAGACAACCACAAGAATACTGTCAATTGAATTGAACGAAGGTGTGACTGCGGACAGCTTGCCGCATCAGCTCAAGATTCTGGGAACCACCGTACTTGTCTCCGTACCTGGCAGAGCACCGCAATGCCTACGATGCAGGCAAGTCGGACACGTCCGAGGCCAGTGCCGCGCTCCCTGGTGTAGCGTGTGCCGAAAATTCGGCCACGATCCCGAAGACTGTATTCAAACGTACGCCAACCGAACGGCTGCATCTCTCCAGATTCCTACAGAACACTTGATGGACGCAGAAGAAACAGCACAAACAGAGGTTTCGGCAGAGGTCAGTACCGCTCACAGCACAACCCACGTAGAGGCGGTCTCACGGACTGAGAAGTGCGAAGACAGGTCGGCGTCGTCACGCCCTGCAACGAAGGAGACAGTGAACAATGTTGTTATCTCCAACCCGTTCAGTGCTCTTGTCCCTGAAGACCAAGCTGAAGACCAAGCTGAAGAGCCAATGAAGTCAGACGAAGAGGCGTCCGAAATGGGTGAAACCAGTGACAAAGAAATGCCTGGGAAAAGAAAGGGAGAAGAAATTCTGTACACTTCAGATCCTGGCTCCACATCTCAAGGGAAGAGGGCGGAGTCAAAAAGGAGGAGGAAGAGGCGAGCGAAATCGTCATCTCCCAAAGCTCCCATCACCGAGCAGGATTCCATCCTGTCCGGCCACGATGACCTGAAGAGTCAATCAGCTGGTGTACTTTGAAATTCCTACGGCTGCACGACAGAAGGACGCTGACTGACCTGACGGAGATAATCATGGCTTTAGGACTACATGCGCTATGGCGGTCAAGAGTAGACACGATAGAGTGCACACTGAACCCTTAACCTGCGTGGCGACACTTTGCTAACAAATTGGACTGGACTATTTTAACTTTAGAACCAGTTGAAATAGAAAAAACAATCTGAGAAACTCTCTGGGAAAAGGTCAAAAAGTAGCACCAAATTTTCATGCTTCGAGAAGACTACCCGTTGCCTTCGCAAGTGCCTCAATCTAAATTTTTTTTTTAAAGTTCTTTGAGTGTAATACACATCCAGAGCTGAAGTTACTGCACTCTTTAACAATGTTGTAGCCTTTAACTGATTTACTTTGCACCTGGGTCATTGAATGCAGTCTAAAGTATGTATGTTTTCTTTTTGCTCTAACATATGTATATACCTCATTTTTTCCATTCTTGCTACTTATGTTTTTAACCTGTAAATAAACATTTGCTTAAAAAAAAAAAAAAAAAAAGAAGGATCGGTGGCCGAGTGGGCTAAAGCGCACACCAGCTCGACGCGCGTGGAGCGAAAGCTCGCGCTGCAGAACCCAGGGATCCTGGGTTCAGTCCCCACCCCTGCCCGTTTCGATCTGGATGAGCATCGTACCGGCGTGCGGTCGTGTATCACTACTGCGTGGTGCACGTTAAAGACCCCAGGCTAGCGGTTGTACCGCACTGGCTAAATTGCTCATCTACAGCGAGTGACTCGTCGCAACTTTAAGATGGCTGACCAACTACACGCTGTATAAGTATCCCCACAGCCCACTTTGGCCGATCGTTATTTCTAGAGGCTTCCTACGCTTGATTATCCGCATCCGATCGGCATCCGCAGACTTTGTATCCATACCCGAACCGCAACATCCACAAAATTTGGAGCCGCATCAGACTCATATAATCCAGGCATTCATTGCGTATCATATAAATCAAGCATGACGAAGAAAAAAAACGACAAATAGCACTTTTTTAAGTTGTTGGCTTATCTTTACACGAAGATATCCTCGCGGGCTACAATACGCGGATGGACGTCATCTGCTGATTATCATCTGTTTCATCGTGTTTATATTAAAAGCGATCCTACTTCGAGACACTTATATGCGTCGCTGCAAAAATGATCGCGATCGCGACGATCGCTCTGCTACCCGCTTCTCACCTCAAGAAAGCAGTGCAGTTTTGCGCATTGTTCATACGCCAGCGCGAAATAGTTCTCGCCAGATTTGGTTGTCGGAGAGCACAGAGCGATGCTTGCAGGCGTTTAAACGGTATGCCTCTGCTTGATAAGATAACGTGTATCCGCTCCAAAATGCTACTAAATGTATCTCAAATTTCCACCTGGCAGGTGAAAATTAGCAATCATCCGCGATAGCCGGACTTTTTTTCCTATGGTTCTTGAGGTGAAAACAGGTACAGGAGTCCTCGACACTCTGCCCGGTGATGGAGTGGCACAAAGAAAAAAGTGTCAGGGCGTCACAAAAAGAAAATTTACACGGTCTTTTTTACCGCAAAAGTAAACTAGGCATCGCCGTATATCGCACATTCTCCGCCCGAAGCAGCGCTAGAGAGTCACAACCAGATGCCAAAGTTCGTTATCGATCCATAACGAATCAAAAGTTGTAAGCGATTTTCTGAAAATTGCACATGGGAAAATGGAGCCCATTTTTGGCCCGTTTTTCGGTTTCTGGGGCCATAGAGCTCCATGTGTATTGAAAACTGCGTCAACCGCCATTTTTCCATTGAAATTTTCAAAAATGCTGTCATAACTTTTGATTAAGTTATCGGATTCGGGCTGAAACCTGGCATCTGGTTCAGCGACCTCTAGCTCTACCTTTGGGCGGAGAATATAAGTTCGGCGAGCGCATAAGTTTGTTATTTTGCGAAAGTGACCTGTATAATTGCTCCTTTGTGACCTCTCTTATGATATATACTGTAAACGACTTAATTTTTTGTGAATTTCTGCTAATCTCCTACATTTCGCGAAAAGTAGAATCCCGCAGAAGAATTCGGGCAAAATGTAAACAGAATGGAATCGATATATTAATTGACATCCCACCGCGTCGCGAAATTCAGAACCTGCGAATTATTCCAAAGCTAGCTTTACTTTAGAGTGAAGAAATATTGAGCCCGCGAAAAATAAGCTGTTTACAGTATTTCAAACCGTAAATACCGTTTGGGAGGCGAGTCACTTTCTTGCATAATCCTCGCTTCTCTGATTTCTTTTTATTGTTGTGTGTTGCTATTATGGACTGAGTGTTTGTCTATTTCAACCTTGCTGGTAGATGTAAGTTTAGAGGTATGATATGTTGTAGAGATGCTTTTCGTCTTCACTTTAGTGCCAAATATATGCTAATGGCTAATTTTGACAGGTGTACATTGTACGGGCTTCAAAGCCTCATTTTTGTCTCTGGTTTCAATACATGTTTTTGTGTAGCATGAACAGCTGAAACCGCTGACTTCTCTTGACTTCTGCAGTCTCGTCCAAAGCTTACAGACAAGGAAATGTCTGAGATCTATTTTCATCCAGTGAGTATGCATCAAAATAAACATGGGTGTTTCTACGAAAGGTGGACAAATTCGATATTGCGAAACTGCTAAGCGTCGCAAGAAAAAAGGCTTGTGTCATTTTGGTCCTGTGCCAGGGTCTGCTTAGGAAAATTTATCGAGTTCAGTATGATATATAGATTGTTAATTATTTTTGCAGCCAACTTTAGAATCTTGGGTTTACAGGGCACGGTTTCAGTTAGAAAAATTGCTCAGCATCATCCAAAAAGCACTAAATAGAACAAAAATCTCAACGACCGAAGAGCATGCGAAGCATTTGACGGCTTTTCTGAAAAGCCAGCACAAACCCGACAGGTTTCAGGGTTTGCGGTTTGCGACCGGAGAGCATCTCGGCCCGACGGCACCGCGCCCAGTGGAGATAGAGCATCGCCAAACCGCTGCTGCGCTGTCCTCGCGCGATGCGGCAGGGCAGGGAGGGAAGGGGGGGGAAGAAGCCAGGAGCAGAGGAGTTGCAGCCGAATTACTGTGGGCGCCTTCAGAAAAACAAGGAGAGGGGCGGGGCGTACAGCAGTCATGGATTACCAACGACCGTCGTTTCTGTAGACTCCTCGCTACGGGAAAACACGCTCTTGTAACCTCATGATGCTGTCAAAATAGGAGAAACTTTCGTCTCTAGAGAAAGCAGGAAAGACAAGTTCCTCCCTCGCCTTGCCATCTCATTATGGCGGCCCCGCCAAGCTTAAACCGAGCTTAAGAAGGCTTAACGGAAAGTACGCTACGTCTGTTGTAACGGGCAAGTGGAGCCAGCAAATAAAGCGCAACAACTGACTTTCGCGAGCGCTGGGATAGCATTTCCAGAAGCGAGAGCTTCCTCCGCAGCTGAAGAAACTTCCGCTTCGGGAGCAGCCGCCTCGGCCTTCGTCGTCGTCAGCACTGCGATGTGCGCACCAGAGACAACCGATACCCGAGATGCTTCGCACACTTTTGCGTCTTACGCTCTGCTATCTCGAGCCTTCGCAATTCACGGCGGTGAATGTAGCACATCACGTATGGCAACAAACCTGACCATTCACGAAAACCAAAGTCCGCTCTGAAAAATAGCAAATTCAAAGCAGACCGACTCTGGATCATCGTTGCACGGTGACCGGAAGGCTTATCGCGAAGCATGAAGGCGGCAAGTCAAGCCGCGTATCAGATGGCGGATCAAGTGGCAATTGCGGGTAGCCAGGCCTGGGTAGCGCAGAATGCCACCCAGATTCATGTGCTGGAATTTGTTCTTGTCTCCTCATGGCACCATTTTCGCTTCGGGACCTTGGGCACCTATATTATACACAGATGGTATCCATGACGCATACTACAAGCATCTGCTGGGATATACACTATACAGATACGCGCGCTGCGCAAAAGCCCTGCCGGTTGCAAAGCACACTAGCTCGATAACTGCTGCCGAGCTTTTTGCGTTTCCGGCTTTGTAAACTCGCCGAGTTGAGAAGGTACTGATGATCTCCGAGACCAGCTGAGGCAATAAATAATATATCCACCACGTTATTTTTTTCTTTTACTGTCGTAGAGATGGAAAGCGCCGAATAAACAAGGACGAAGAAGGGGACAGAGACGAAGCGCCACTGTCATACATTTGAGAATATTTCGAGATGGGTCGGGTATCAATCGAGCTATATGGCTAAAAGTAAAACGCTCATGCCGCTAATCGTAAAGCTATTAAACAAACAAAAAACTCCTACCGCGTTTCCAAAACATTACGTTTGCTTCTCCACGGCGCGGTACGTCAGCCGGTACTAAGCGGCTGCAATTGTTTCATTTTGAGTTACCCTCTTTGTAGATGGGGGTATTCACTCAGCTGGAAGCGACGTTTCTTTAATTGCAACGGAAGGGAAATAGCGCTTTCGACTCAACTTCACTGCAGCCAGAGCCGCGGACTGGCGAGCAAGTGACTAACTGTA
>JAZHYW010032549.1:0-109068 GCA_037355805.1 Ixodes ricinus | reverse complement strand
CCGCGCCCCGTGGAGAGATAGTGGAATCCAAGCCTCTGCTGCTGTCGCGCGATGACAGGCAGCAGAGGTTGGTTGCACTATTTCTCCACGGGGCGCGGTGCCGCCGGGCCGAGATGCGCTCCGGATAACAAACCGAAACTTAAAAACCCGTCGAATCTGTGCTGGTTTTTCAGAAAGCCTTAAAATGCTGCCGCGTGCCTTCTATCGTTCTGCAATTTGTTGATTTAGTGTTTTTCGATGACGCTGAGCAATTTTCTAATTGAAACCATGCCCTTAAACACAATATTAAAAAAGGTAATTACTCAAAAATAATTAACAATCTAATTATCTCGAGACTTTAATGATTTTCCTAAATAGGCCCCTGGCCCAGGACCAAAACGACACAATGCCTGTTTTTGTGTGCGACGCGTAGTTTTCGCAATATCGAATTTGTCCACCTTTCTCGTGAAACACCCTGTATATACATATACAGTGGTGTTTCATGAAAGGTGGACAAATTCGATATTGCGAAAACTACGCGTCGCAACAAAAAAAGGCTTGTGTCGTTTTGGTCCTGGGCCAGGGACCTATTTAGGAAAATTATTAAAGTCCGAGATAATTAGATTGTTAATTATTTTTGCGTAATTAACTTTTTTAATATTGTGTTTAAGGGCATAGTTTCAATTAGAAAATTGCTCAGCGTCATCGAAAACCACTAAATCAACAAACTGCAGAACGATAGAAGGCACGCGCAGCGTTTTACGGCTTTCTGAAAAACCGTACAAATTCGACGGGTTTTTAAGTTTCGGTTTGCTATCGGAGCGCATCTCGGCCCCGGCGGCACCGCGCCCCGTGGAGAGATAGTGCAATCCAACCTCTGCTGCGCCGTCATCGACGACAGCGCAGCAGAGGTTGGATGCACTATCTCTCCACGGGGCGCGGTGCCGCCGGGGCTGAGATGCGCTCCGATAACAAACCGAAACTTAAAAACCCGTCGAATTTGTGCGGTTTTTCAGAAAGCCGTAAAATGCTGCGCGTGCCTTCTATCGTTCTGCAATTTGTTGATTTAGTGTTTTTTGATGATGCTGAGCAATTTTCTAATTGAAACCATGCCCTTAAACCCAATATTAAAAAGTTAATTACGCAAAAATAATTAACAATATAATTATCTCGGACTTTAATAATTTTCCTAAATAGGCCCCTTGCCTAGGATCCAAAACGACACAAGCCTTTTTTGGTTGCGACGCGTAGTTTTCGCAACATCGAATTTGTCCACCTTTCGTGAAACACCCTATGTATATATGCATGTATATGTGTATGTATATATATATGTCCGACCCCAGCTTTTCAAACCGCATAAATAAACTAGACATCGCGGAAAGCTCAAACTCCGCCAGAACGTAGCCCCAGCCGTTCGAGCCAGATGCCAATGTTTCAGCACCAACCTTTATCTTTTTCAAAAGTTAAAAGTGATTTTTGAAATTTTCGATAGAAAATGGTTTCTCATATTCGCCCGTTTTCGGTTTCTGGTGCCATAGCGCTCCATGTCTTCAAGAGCTCCGTCGCCAGCCATTTTTCCATTTAAATTTTCAGAAAATCGTTTATAACTTTCGAATAAGATAACGGTTGTTACTGAAACTTTGGCATCTTGCTCGAATAGCTCGGGCTACGTTTTGACGGAATTGGAGCTCCCCGCAATGTCTAATTTATTTTGTCGAAGTGCGAAAAGCCGGGTTCGGATTTCTCACAACCACCAGGTATAATAAAGCATGGTATATAAATGCCGCACATCAGCACTTTTCCTCGGGGTGAAAATTCCCGAAACCTCGTTTCTCCTTGGTGCGAGCAGATCAGGTCACTTAGCTTCTAAGGACGGCGGCCGCACAGGATTGGCAGGCTATAGATAGCGACGGCGTGACGTAACACTTAGCAACCGAGGTGAAGTGGGGGACAGCGGGACTAGGCCGTACTTGCCCCGCCAGTGGGGAACCGTGATGCGGCGTGTGCGGGTGGCCTAAGGTAGGATAATATTTTGTAATGAGCCATCCGCAGACTGTCGTCGCCAAGCGGCGTGAACGGTAGGGGCGTGAGGGTTAACACCCGCCCCGGTGACACCCCCGCCCTCCCGCACTGCGCGACACCGAAATTGGCGAAGGAGAACGTCGCCGGCAATTTCCGGTTGCGATGTGTTACCCCGTTACGGCGTCGCTTTCTGCAACCAGCCAATCAAGTGAAGCCTTGGTTGCTATCCGTCCTTCTATCGCCAAGCCTCTCGAAATATGCACCCCGCCGCCGGCGGACGGCGCTAGTAGGTGTTTCCGAGCCAGTTTCCACAGTCGGTGGGGCTGTGGCGCCATTCCGAGGCGACGTTGCGAACTTTATATACGCGTGCTCCAAACCAGTCTAAGGTCAACGCAATGCACCAGGTGTGAGCACTAATGCATGAAAAATAAATTGAATAACTGGCGATCCAATTTGGGGTGGTCGCCTCCTTCTCCAGCGTCTCGCTCTGCTAAGTGGCAAGAGTCGTGAGGAGTTTCCTTGAACGCTCTTACCCTGAGACCGAGGTTTTCTGTTGTAATGTTTTTCAGTTCAGTAACTGTGCGGCTGTCCGCTCCATGGTTATACTAACTGCAACTTCAGCGGAACATTGTTTACAACCGCCACTGGTCAGGACATGGCTGACCAGTGGCATCAATGACCGAAGTACCAACTAGTGTTAAAATAGCTACTGCTGTTTATTCCTCAGTACACAAAAAGTTCCCAGGACCTAGTAGCAAAGACATGTAGCTTCAGAAAACGCTCCTGAAGCGAGAACGCCTGTGTACCAAATTTGTGCACCTTTCTCTGAAGTGCGTTTTGCTAGTGACTTAATCGCTCGCTCAATCGGCGCACACTTCCATGGGTTGGGACTTCGTTATCGAAAAGATTTAATGACGAAGTGACAATCCAGATAAGACAGGTCTACCCTATAATGTCCATTAATTATTTGATACAAAAACTTCATTCGGAGAATGCCGATTTCTTTGGAATAAAGACGGTAAGTTAACTATGGACATAAGTTCAGCTACAGAAGCACGTCCAAAGTCTTTATAAATAAGGCGAGCAGCCTTTTTTTTTTTTGCACACGATCAAGTTTATTAGTATCTGAATGGATCCCAAATGATTGTCGCGTAATCTAATGTTGGAAGGACTAGAGCTTTATGCGAGAGGAGACTCAAAGAAGGGGTAGAAATGTTTAGCGCCCTTCTAAGAAATACTTTCGAAGAGCGTTAGACGTCACGTAATTAATCTGCCTTGTCCAGGTAAGATTTTGAGTAATCCACAGTATTTATATTGTTACTTCAGATAGAGACACATTATTAGCATTGTAAACAAACTTCAATGGACTTTTTTTTTTGTGAGTTATTCTGATAAGAACCGTTTTGTCAAAGTTAATGGTCATTTACCACTCTGTACACCATGTCGCAGTATTTTCAAAAGCCCAGCTGTCTAGCACTAGTTGATATAGTTGCAAATGTCTTGCGAATTTCATATTTTTCTCTAACAGTTTTCGAGGGCTGGTACTTGTACATCGAAATGGAGTTACTCCATGGTTAAGATTTTTGTAATTTCGCTTCATTGTTAGTTCCTCAGACAGCGGCTGCGAACAATGACACTTTTCTTGAGCTGTTCACTCAGAGCTGCGATCTTGGTGTGACACCTTTTGCGTCAGTTTCGACACGCGTTGGCGATTTCTTCTTCTCGGTCTATTTCGTCCACACGTCTTGCTCTTTCCCCTCCACGGCGGCTTGATCCCGGCGGAAGAGGGGATCGAGCGGCCGTGTCCCCACTAAGGAAGAACCTGTGGGGAACTGCCTACTTCGGAACTTCCACGCGAGGGCGTCGCTATAAGGTGCAAGACCTGTCTTGTGTAGCACGACGGTACATTTTTCTTTCCGTACTACTTAACGTTAAACCGGGGCCGAGAGCTTGTCAAGCCGTCTATCGCGGTTTTTACTCTCGACTCCATCATTACCTGTAATGGGAAATGAAATTATAGCGTTTATTATTATTAAACTGAATCCTTCTGCTTCTCCCGGTTATTGCCCCCCCCCCACACACGCACGCACGCACGAACGCACGCACGCACGCACCACACACACACACACACACACACGCACACACGCGCACACGCACACACACACACATATATATGTATATATATTTTCTTTTTTCAACACAGAACTTAAAATTGAAGGAATAACATAAGAGCATACACAAGCAGGCCGATAACATAAAATCAGAAGGACCAACAATTGGCCCTGCAAGCCAAGAGCCGCGCGAGACAAGAGCCCAATCTAAATTGCCTGCCAAATCCATGACTCCCTAAAACCGAGGGGAGGCGAGCACGCGCGGCGGCAGGGACGCTACAACCACGACGGGTGCGCGACCATAAAAAAAGAGAAAAAGTCGTCGGAACTTGCGTTTGCATCTTTGTTATAGAGAGAAAAAAAAAAAGAAAGCCGGAATGCTTGTGCGTCGCTTGACAGGCGCAATTCCCCCCGCACGAACAATGTCGACGCATTCAACCAGCAGGACTCCAAGGCCCACGCCAGGCCGCTATGCGGCGTCTTTTCCGCTGACGTAAGCACTTCCGAACGACCGTCGCCGGTGCACGTGCTCGTGCTCGCGCACGTAATTGTTCCGTCGTGAGGGGGCGCCGCTACTCATCCATTCTTCCTGTCATCATCATCATCATCTCCGAGCGTTCCAGCGATTCCAGATATCCGGCTGAACTCATGCGCGGCCTTTATCTTTTCACCCTCTCCGCGTCGTCCTTTCCCTCTTCCCTCCTCTCCGCTGGTTGGCCATTAAGGTTTAATTAAAAATTAGTCGTGCGTGATTCTTTGGAGGGTTGTTATGCTTCTGCGGGGGTGCGCGCTCCCAGGGGTTCTGGAAAGTGGAAGTTC
Source organism: Ixodes ricinus (assembly GCA_037355805.1). NCBI lineage: Eukaryota > Metazoa > Arthropoda > Arachnida > Ixodida > Ixodidae > Ixodes > Ixodes ricinus. The sequence goes on along the minus strand of JAZHYW010032549.1, from coordinate 104,137 downwards.
GTCGTTTTAGACGTTAGGACTTGGGAGAGGAATGAGGGGGGTACACGTAGGAAATTAGTTCCGTGGAGAAAGCGAGCTGCATTTTTCACTCGAATATTTGTTGCGCAGGCTCTCTTCCCTTGCTTCGTGTACACTACCGAAGAGAAATGTTCTCAGTAATGGAGTCAAGCAGCGGACGGGTCAACTCGTTTAAGACCTCGGATTACGGAAGGCCGAGATCGTCTTGTAAAGTTGGGCAGTTGGTTAACGGCCGAAAACAACCGAAGGAGTCGTTAGACCTATTATTAACTATCACGAGAGAAGCGGCTGTGCTCGTTGCGATGTTCCGAGCGGTTAAACGGCCCGTATTAGGAAGCAGACTGACGGTCAATCTGCTGCTTGAAGGTCTCTACAAAAAGCTAGCATCGTAATAGGACAGGAAATTAGGTCAAATCCTATTGGACAACGCGTGCCCTGCATGCTCGCGACTGTTCCGAGATTTATTTACGACAACATGGCTTATGTCTGCTCTTGACTTAAAAAAAAAAAAAACACACAAAAAACACATGCAGCTTAAAAACAAAAACAAAAATAAAACGATGTTTAGTTTTAATTTCGGTGGTAACTACCTAAGTGGTTTAAAATAAAAATGCGCTACATTTGGAGCGCGAGAAGTTTCAATATCACCGCCTGGTGCAATTTTTTCACAACCCAAAGTGAAGGTACTTCAACTTCCTCTGCTGGTGCAAGCACGTGCAATGCCATGCTTCTATGCAGCGTCGTAGACTTTCCATTTTCCGGGGGGGGGGGGGGGGCAGGCTGAGAAGTTCTTCGGGGGGGGGGGGCTGCGCATTACTTTTTCGCTAGAACTGGAGATTGAAGCTGACGAAAGCACGCTGGGATTCCATTTCCCATGTATTTTGTCAATAAAGGCAACGTGGGCGTTATTTTGTTTACATGCCACTACTAGAAGCTCGTAACATGGCACGTAAACAACGTCTTGGTAAGGATCATGGCCCGGGCCCCGGGGGGGGGGGCCTGCCTACCCTACCCCCCCCCATCCTTTCTTTTCCCCTTCCCTACCGGATCTCACCAGGGGGGGGCACGGGCCCCGATGCCTTCCGAAGTCTACGCCTATGCTTCTATGCACGATGAAGATTAAAAAATAACCGCGTGGATAGCACGTGAACAGTGAGGAAAAGAGAAGTGGCGCCCCTCGCGAGCTTGTCACCGCGGATAGTCGCTATGCAGACGCGCCAGATTACAGCCGCCACTGCTGACCTTCTCTTGTCTTAAGCCGGGGTCACACTGCTTCACTGACCTGTATCATCTATTTGCTAGATTGCGTTTGCCCGCTCCGCGAATGCGGCCATGGTCGGCCATCTTTTTGGTAGAGTTATATTATATCTAGCCACACCATAGTAGTATGGTGGCGCAATCTACCGCCTGTTAGTAGGGTGCACGTTTTCCACCAATAGCTGAAGGGTCGCGGGTCGACTTCACTGGAAACCTTGGGAACAAATGAATATTTTCCACCCAACGAATCTCCGCGCGCCAGGATGAGCCACAAAACACTAAATACTTACCGATTAAAGTTCTTGTCTTTTCGCGATCGGGGCAATTTGAACAGCGCGGCGCACAGCATGACGGCATAGTCGACCTTCCTCTGTCGCATCCACTGAGTTTCAAGAATCTGCTTCGTCGAGCGACTTTAATCGAGCACGAAATATCACCCACGGTACAGTGTGCCGGACCCACGGCTATTTTTATGGCAGCCTGCATGCCGTCACAGCGCTGTCTGCAATATTATTATGATGGTTAGAGATGACATAACTTTGCCAAGAAGATGGCCGACCGTGGCCACATTCCTGTGCATAGGCGGAGCAGGGCAAAAGCGATCCAGCAAATAGTCATAAAGATCAGTGCACTGCTTATGCATCATACAAGAGACAGTCTGCATGCAGATTCGAACGTGAGTCACAGCGAGATCCGTGCTTCGAATGCCGCGTGTGGCAATGAGTTCAATGGAGAAACTTGGCAGGCGGCATTCGAACCACGGGTATGGCGGTGACTCGTGGTTGCCAGACTGTCTTTTGCATGATGTATGAGCAGTGTGACCCCGGCTTTACCGAGATACCGAGCCACTGAAACGGACGTTGACGAGCCTCCACAAGATCCAGTGCAGGGAGAAAGACACATTATAGATTCTAAAATGGCAATAACTTAACTTGCTATATTCGCAACTTTCACGGCCTAGAGGGCGCGCGCTAATTTTAATCAAAACGGCTGTCATCTGGATGGTCGTTGTATAGAGCAGCAGTACGAGGTTGGGTCTGCGACGCGTGAATCTAATTTTATAAAATGCGAGCGATATCAGAGCCGTACCTGATTCTTATCAACGCCAGTAAGGGGTAAGTATATAAATACTTTCGTTCGGACGCCAATCATAATGGAGTTAAGGAGCGCGATTCTCACACCACGGCACCACCATTGCTGAAAGTTGCAAATGGTGATGATGATGAAGTTAAGTAAACGGAATAAGAAGAAACAAGAACTGAAGGTCGGTTATGGCGGCGCCCATGCACAGCTGCTGCAAAGCGTCTATTCACGACTCCAACTAAACAAACGGCACGTAGCGTTCTATATTCGAACGTACACCCAGTGAGGGTCTCGTGCTAATATACCTATAGACCATTTGCTGTCTTACTCAAGCATCAAGGAGAATGCAGGGATTGGTGTTCCACGCGCCGCACGTGCTGGCCTCAGCAGTAGTAATTTTCTAAAGCAAATACCTAAAACAAATGGCATCTTGCACGCGCGTTCGTCAATGCTTTCGTTTGGTTATTTACTTCGAATCTTTTATACAGGAAAGCGTGCGCGTGTGGCGCGTGGAACACCAATCCTGCATTCTCCTTGATGCTTGGGTAAGACAGCAAATGGTCTATTGCTATATTACCCAAGCATCAAGGAGAATGCAGGGATTGGTGTTCCACGCGCCGCACGTGCTGGCCTCAGCAGTAGTGAATGTTCTAAAGCAAGAAGCTAAAACAAATTGTATCTTGCACGCGCGTTCGCCACCGCTTTATTTTGGTTATTGACTTCAAATATTTTATACGGGGAAGGCGTGCGCGTGCGGCGCGTGGAACACCAATCCCTGCATTCTCCTTGATGCTTGGGTAATATAGCAAATGGTCTATTGATTCTTATGCAACGAGATTGTTGGTCGCGTGCTGGTGAAAATATGAAGCTGTTTAGTGTGGGCCTGAAAGCACGTGCGTGGAGTCGCCGAAAGTCGGGGAGTTCAGTGCGCACTCCGCCTCCTTCTCGAGCTTTCTGCATTTGGTAACATTTCATCGCACGCGCAGCCGGAGCCCGGTGAAAGGCAACAAGCGAGTGCCGGATGCGGAGCTTCCACCCAGACTCTTCAACGGTGTTTAACCATTTCTTCCCCCGTTTCACACTTCGGCCGCCAGGGCCGCGCTAGATTTCGCTGTATACACTTGGATAGGCCGTAGGCGCATGCTCCTCGCGTCTACTCCTTCACGTCTTCTCCGCTGAGCGCCGTCGCCCGCTCTGCAGTGGCGAATACGTTTTAGTACCGTATGACGTAGGGCGCCATTTTTGAATAGTGTTGCGCCATCTAGCGAGCTTCAGGTTCCGCGGCCATGTTGAGTGGTTAAAACTAAGAAACTTTGGCGAAAGTGCTCTTCGGGGCGCCGCTCCCAGGTTGGGTCTGCTGGTTGGGTGCTCCAAGCGTTTAGCCAGAAATCATTGCGACGTCTTTGAGCGCTCTCATCTCCTCCTCCCTCAAGGGGAAAGGGTTGTCGGCGCCTTCCTCCTTACTGAACGGTTAGCAACGAGCGAAATACCCGGATGAACGCCTTGAACGCGTGTGTTTTTTCAAGTTCGGTTGTTTTCTTCGCGGCTTCTCGATTTCTTTACTTCCAAATTTAGTTAGAGCTAGCGCATTCAATGACGACAATTCCCTGGTCATCGGGACAACATTGTTCGGTAATAGTCTGCACGAATAACAACCGAAAGCGCAAACTATCGGAGGACATTCGTGTCGCGCACGGGATCCGACAAGGGAACTGCGGCTTCAATGTCTTCAAACTCCATCGCTTTCCAAATGACCAAAACCTCCGGCGGCAGTGGGTTGCGTCCGTAAACAGAAAATACTTTTCTCCGACGACGCCATCCTCTCGAGTGTGGTTAGCATTTCGTGAACAGAGCCCGCATCAAACCTATAGCGCTGTACCGTCGATGAACATGGGCTGCGCTCGCGAGATGGGTGCAGGTTTTCTTGTGAGAATCGCTGTTTCAGCTTGTAGCTTTTCGTAACTTAATTTATCTTAATGCTGATATCTTTCAGTAGTGACATTGACTCGATTTTTATCGTCTATGGCGCTTAGTTGAAGGTTCATTTCCGCCACCGGATGCGGCTGGAAATAGCTGAAAAGTTTAGTTCTCCTGCGCGATGGAAGAGAGCCGTGAAGTTACGTTGATCGTCACAACGCGACTGGGTTCTTCATATTTTTCAAATTACTACGTAGCGTAGCTGGAAAGAAAGCTTTAGTTTCTATTGCTGAAACATACGTATGCATCGATTTCGAATCGTTGAATTATTAATCGACTCGCTCCGGCGATGTGCCCATCTCGACTTCGCTGTTTTTGCTTCTAGACAAAGGACACACTCGTCGACACGGGATCCTCAATGAAAACTTTTATAACCGTCTGCAAACCGGAAGGAGCTGCCTTCGATCGTTTCCTGCTATGATCTCATCTCGCGCGCCCTTGTTCACGTTATACTTTATTGTTGCGGACGACACGAAACGCCAAAAAATATTTTCGATGTACTGCATCTAAATCGACGATCGCTTAAATCAGACGGTGCTGGGGGAGATATACTCTCTCGCCGGACCGATCAACCGCCTGCCTTTGATCACCTGACCCCTCTCTCTGAGCGTGGAAATGGGTCAGGTTGTGATCACGTGGCGATAAACAGACGCATAGCGGGTCCAACGAGCACGTATAGCTTCCACCGAACTGTCAGCTTTAGAGTGAACGCAGTAGAGTCGCGACCGCACTCGGACTGGTTTGTTTTCACGTTGCAAAGGTGTTTGTGCTGATCGGACTTGGAGGATGATCTTGTACACGTAACAACGTATGTTGCCGTCTGACGTAATACAGGAAATAAATCAGTCGTGAGTGATAACGGCTTTGTGCTTACATCAGATTTTTAATATACCGCACCGCACAGAAAAACAAAAAACAAAGAACGTCTAGCATTGAAGCTATAGCGAAACAACTAGCCGCAAATATTAATTCATAAAAAAAAACATATGTAAACACTCTTCAGATTTTTATAGGGCTTGTTTGCTCGCTACCCGTTATCTCGACAGTGGCACTGGTTCTTTTCTGGCTCGAGTGTGCGCTCGTTTTATCGCTGTGCGCTCTTGAACGTCCTCTCCTCCTTCGAAGGAGCACGAACCGATATTACGCCACATATTGTTTTTTTTTCTTTATATATGTTACTATAATATGTCGATATATATATATATTGGACACCCCGCGGTGCAAACGCGCTCTCTCTGAATGCTGCGGCCACCCCTAATCTGAAATAATCCGGACCGATGGGAGATCGAACAAAGGCCAGGCACTCGGGGTTGACGATAAATTGTTTCGAACTTCTTGGACGGGAGGAGTAAGGAAAGGGGGGGGGGGAAGTACGTACATGCTTTTGTGTAGATACCCGAGAACGATGTGTGAAGAAGCCCCCTGCTGGGGTGTAGTGTTCAGTCACTCTATAGCGCTCCCCACACACTCAGATCAATTTGAGGAGGGCGGGCTTATAGAGAAATTTACACTGTCAATACTGCCAGCGTATAGATTGGGCATTCCCAGACCCCCCACCGAAACGAGCTGTACTCAGCGTCGATATATATGACCCTAGTTTTCCCCGCCACCCCGTGCCGCTCATTTGATGGTAGCCAACCCCCAATTTCACCGGTGCCCTTGTCGGTGGTTGCTTTTTATATATATATATATTTTCTTTAATGTTGGTTATTCGTTCTGACGAAAGGAGGGTTGGGAACACAAAGGAGCTAAAGTCTCTTATCATCCCGCCGCGATGCTCGCTATTTACTTCTCTGGAGGCATCGTTGTCGTCTTCGATGGTGCTCCAATGCGCAACGTGTCTCGGAGGGGCTTACCGTTTCTTTTCATCCGAGGCGCCAATCGGTTCGCGTCTCAGCGAGCTGTTGATTAATTTGGAGCGAGGCGGGTGAAACCAGAATGGATAGAGAGGGTCCGCTTCTGAATCGGGGGTCGGTCCCCGCTGCTTCCTTCCAGAAGCTGCTGTTATCGACAGAAGGAACGAGAAGGGTGGGACGAGGGGGGCACGAAACGAGCGACATTCGTCTGATTGTCGCCAGAACGACGTCGTGCTGACTCTACGGTGTTGACCGTGATGTGTTACCGCGATTCTGATTATCCCCGCTTTGAGCCGAGGATATCTCGTGTTCGTGTTATTTTAGGACACTGCAACTTCTGCGGGTTGACTGCGACACTTCGATTGAAATAAACGGAGCCTTCGACAATAATGGTTCTTTTAAGCTCGCAGTGCGCCATAATTTTCCACTGTTTCTTTTTTTTTTGAAATAGAACCGCCGGGTTCGTGTGGCTAAACTTTAGAGGCTTCTATATCGATACATCTAGAATGAAGACGACATGGACCTTCGGCGATGAAGACTTGTGATGGAAGCGACTAAGTTGAACGAACTGTCTAGAGCTTCCTTACAACGACCCGGTCTTAGAGGTGCCCTGAGGAGGCTTTAGAGATCGCCTAACTATGGCGATAACTCACTCTGTTGACTTTAAGCGTCCTAGAAATCCATAAATCATGACGATGCTCAGCCGACTTTCCTATTAAGAAAATCAGTAAAAGATCGAACACACCGAGGTTGTCTCCGGCGGTGGGGCATATTGTCCCGACAGCCAGGACGACATGTGACCAAAGAAAACGTGACATTTCGTTGAGATTGCAAGCGCTGTTATTACAAAATGTGTATGCTTTTGTAGATGATAAAAGCAAATCATAGAAGTCGGAAAATATTAATATTTTGCGGAGAGGGAACATAATACTGCAATCATCGTCTTTTTTTTTTCAACAGGAAAACGGGGACCAAGGAAACCCGCGAATACGTAAAAATAAATAACTTTTTTTTAGTTTTTTTAGAGAAAGAACAAAACTTATTTCTTTTTTTTTTTATGAGAATTGTACAAAATTCTACTTTGAATCAGGTAACGGTACAGTTCGGAAACTGGCATCTGGTCACAGCTGCGTAGAGATTTTGGGGGAGATTTTCGTGAGTGCGTTGTTTAGTTTTCGCGGTGAGAAAAACGCACATCTTTTTTTTTTTTTTTTGTTAGGAGCGATGTTTTTGTTTTTTATTTCTCGAGCGCGCGCTCACTGGGTTGAATCGTAGTCCGGGCTGTATATGGACAAAAAGCCGCGCTCATTCGAGATATCACTCCGCGGTTTCACCGGTCGGAGCTGAGAGTGGTCCTGGGTTCTGGAACATGCTCCTCCCATTACCGGAGATGACCTCGGTGTGTTGCGATCGGTAATAGCTTTTTTAAATAGGGAAATAGGCCGCGTATCGCCATGATTTAGGGATTTCTAGGCTGCTTAGAGCCGGCAAAGTGAGTTATCGCCATATTTAGGCGATCTCAAAAACCTCCACAGAGCACCTTTAAAACAGCTTGTGTGTGTTTCTCTTGTTTCTATTACTTGAAGCTCTGTCAGCATCGCCGTTTCAAATAACCGTGAGGGTTTTCCCCTGCGATCACAGGGTCGTGACACAGGAGAGTTAGACGTCGCATCTCCATTAGCAAGGTATGCAAGAGTCGAAGTGGCCCCTGAAGAGAAACCTGGGTCCGTACTGAAAGGATAACATACAGGACCGCCGAGCCTCTAGACAGCCATTTGTAAGAGCAGATAGATGCACAAGGATCTTGAGGACACAGACTGTCATGTGTTTATGACGGTGATGGCTGAAAAGCGAAGAAAAGGCAAGAACCGCGAGTGCGCGGAAATAAGAACGGATTCGAAGCCGCTAGATAGCAGAGACATGAACTATACAGTAACATGAAACGAACCGCAGCGATTCTTGCTATTTTGCTCTCATTGCTTTCCAACCATAACCACCGTTATTAAAACGTGGCACTGATAAAACAAGCTCTCCAGTAAGTAGTTTGCTAATGCAGTTCTACGAGGCATTTATAATACCACGTTCTCACACAAAAAAAAGAAGATAGTAGATATATGTATCGCAGAACGCCCAATGTCTGCCCAAATATAACGAGCGGTTGGAACCAGATGTCAAAGTTTCAAAAACTGCCCGTCATCTGATTCAAAAGTTATAATTCATTTATAAGCGACCTTAGGACATTTTCAACGGGAAAACAGGGACCAAGGAAACCCGCGAATGCGTGAAAATGAATGGCCTTTTTTTATGGAAGAACAAAACCCATTTTGCTCACTGAAAATTTACAAAATTCTACTTTTGAATTAGGTAACGGTAAAGTTCTGAAACTTTGGCATCTGGTCACAACTGCATAGAGATTTTGGCGGAGACTTTCACTAGTACGTTGTTTAGTTTTGCGGTGATAAAAATCGGGTTCTCTCTTCTCCCACATGCCCCTTATACGCCTGTCAGACGGGCACTTTAAAGGAGTTCCGAATAAACTCCTTTAAGAAATTGGCGAATCAGCGCACGCCGATGAGAGCGAGATCGCAATCCGATTCGCCGATTCTTTAGAGGAGTTTATTCGGAACTCCAAGTGCACGCTTCACAAGGGTATTAAAATACTTGTCTTGGCTCAAGAGGCTGACTCTGAAGAGTGACATAATGCCACGGACGAAACGTAACTTCACGGACAGAAAAAACGGCACGTCCGTTTCCTGCAAAAAGTCTAAAAAAATGTTTTTACGAAAGGTTTACACAAAAAGCACAGAACACGGACAACATGGAAGATGGGCGCACACCCAGCTCGGAGCACGTGGAGCGAAAGCTCGCGCTGCAGAACCCAGGGATCCTGGGTTCGGAGCCCCACCCCTGCCCGTTTCGATCTGGATGAGCATTGTACCGGCGTGCGGTCGTGTATCACTACCGGGGTGCACGTTGAAGACTCCCAGGCTAGCGGCTGTACCGCACTGGCTAAATTGCTCATCTACGGCGAGTGACTCGTCGCCAACTTTAAATGGCTGACCAACTACACGCTGTATAAATGTCCCCACACACTTTGTGAAAGATGGGCTGTCCGTGTTCTGTGCTCATGTGTAACCTCTGACAAAAACCGACTGAATACCAACACGCTTTAAAAACATGCAACGATGTCGAAATTCCGTTTTTTTTGTTTGTGAGCTTGGCGGGAAAGTTACTACGCAAGGGACGCGTCGCGTGGCGTTCCACGTGATCCGATGCTGCGAACGCATCTGCGTTCACTGAGCCGGCAGGAGAAGCGGTGCCCGGTTACCCCGCAGCCCGCGGTCCGGTTCCCGGAGACTGGCGCTCGACGCGCTGCCGTTGGTGGAGGCGTTCATTGCTGCAGCGAATCGGCGACTCATTGCTCTGTTGATAGCCTGCGAAACTAAGGTAAGAAGCACCAATCACGTTTACGCAAAATCGAGCGCTAACATGCGGCGCAGTTGCGACGTTCTACGCCGTCGAGCTTTTAGTTTTAGCGGCTTCAGTCGCTTGTGAAGGCGAAGCCGTTCAAGAATCCAACATGGCGCAGACCTTCCGCTGTGCCCTGCAGCTGCCCTCTACCGCGAGTACCGCCGGTACCGCGGTAGGTTTTGGTTGAGATTACGTTGAGCCTGCGCAGCGCCATGCCTCTATGGCATGAAGAAGAATCAGCGCCTGCATCTCACGCATGTCCAGCATGGTTGACAGTCCGTTAGTTGTCGTCGGCGTCTTCCAGGGAATCGAAACAGATGCAGGAATTTTCGGACTCGTTGACACATTTATTCAGTCATTTGCGTGCAGACAAAGAAAAACAAATTTGTCACTTTGAACAAGCGTTGCTATGCGGAAAAAAATTAATAATGCGCGCAGTATCTACGTTAGCAAAGGGGTGCTACAGTAGAAGATAAAATGTGCGACACTGTTACCCGAACACGACATAGCGCTTTCACACGAGGTTTCGTAAACTCGAATGCAACTATGGCCCGAGAATATCTGTTTTCGCGATTAGAAAAACACAATAACAGTCATGTCTCGCTAACATGGTCAGATCGTTTCGGTCACGCCACTATATACAGGTCATGACATTCCGGGTTCTAGGCGTTGAGCAAAAACGGAGTTGGGAACGAAATGGGTAAATACATACAGTATTTTAATTGTGGTCTCTCTTGAAAGATAAACGCTGCAAAAGAGAGGAAAGAAACAAATGAAAAATGTTTAGTGCGACAAAACAGACTAGTAAAGCTCTTCGGTTACAGAATTTACCCGTAGCTTCATCACTCTCAGAATGAGAACAATGGCTGAAATTTTCGGGGGCCCCAGCCTAGAATATTTTGCGGTTCTTTCCCTAACAGATTGCAGATGACAGGGGGGCAGTAGCTTATTCGTGATCTTGGCATTGATTCATGATTATGGAAAGACCGCAATGTCGGAGAATTCTTTGGGGACTGAAGATGTCCATAACAAAGAGAAAATGTTGTGATAGCAAACCGAAATTTTTGTTTTCGTTGGCATGAAAACACACAATTATAATGATTAAAAGCGCAACAAGACGACGATGGACACAGAGAGACACAGACACAGCGTTACTTACAACTGAACTTTATTTTGCCGCAGCTCGGTATATAGCCACCGGCAACACAAACCAGTTTAGGAAAGATATGCAAAATACGATTGTAGAACTATGCCAACATAAAAAATAATACAAAGGCCAAGTAACACTCGTCTAAAGTTTTTCTTTTGCGATGACAGTTAGTTTTTAAGGTATCTGTTTATATTTCCAAACTTGTTTGTCGTTGTTCGCCAGTAATCTATGCCGAGCTGCAGTGGAAAGAAAGTTCAGTTGTAAGAAGCGCTGTGTCCTCTTCTGTGTTCGCTACCTTGTCGCGCACCAGTGAATCATTATGGATCACCAACTTTGCCCAACTTTCTACCTTTGATCCAGCTTAATGAGTATGCACTTCGGATATGTGTTATATAGAAGCAAACCCAGTGTGAAGTAAATATGCAGCTCCCGCCGGAGAATTGTCATGCAAACGGCCCTATCAGTCGTAAAGCTAGTGTCTAAAGAAATATATTTAAATGGCTATCTCAGTTGTAGGAATCTCAAGTATACACAACCGAGACATACATTGCGATAAAATATCAGATTGTTCAACCTTTGTAATAAGACAACAATGCAAACCTTAGTGGGAACAGCTATTGTCCAGCAAAATTTGAGTTCTCAAAGAGTAGAAACTCTCAGACTAGATTTGAATTCTAGCTGCCAGAGTTCCTGCACCTCACTGACTGGAAGCAGCCGATTGCACCCCTCAGCTCAGACAAGGCCCCCCCTCCCCCCCCCCCATCCCTCCAAAAAACAAAAACAAAAAGCTGCCGAAAGGTTCTTTGGCTACCCAGCAGGCTTAACAACTTTGTCTGAACAAAGTGGATGCTCAGAGGCTTCTGCTAGTCTGCATGATTTTGCAGCTCCATAAATATCATGCAAGGAGCAAGCCTGCTGAAGTAGTGGACAACATTGTCTCTCAAGGGCTCAAGAAGCGACAGCCAGAAAGATTTCTAAGTCCAGCTGAAAGGTCGTTGTCATTCTGACTGGTCCATGCAAATAAAAAGGTAACATAATGCATTGTTATTCGGGCAAACTTTGTTTGTTGCTCACTAACACACCTGAACCAAAATTTTAGGACATATTCCCGAGACTACATGTAGACCTTGCTGTCTAGCAGACCAGTTGGGTCTTTCTCGTTTCCTCATGGCCCTCTTGATGAACTTCCAATACCTGTCACTTGAAGCCGTCAAGTTGAACCATGAAGCTGAACCAGGTTTCTCTTGGAGTGGCCACTGAGATCCTATGATGCCCATGCAGGGTAGACCAGCTATCTATTGTTCTTTCTCGTTTTTGCTGTCGTGTGTTCTTATCTCCTCAGGATCTTGCACAGGACAATGTGGAATGCATTAGTTTGTCTCGTCGTCAACACATACACTTGCAGAATAGAAACAGGGGCTAGGAAACATCTCAGAGGCTGTTCCTACTATCCTTTGTTTTTGTTATCATCCTCTGTGCCCCATCCATTCTCGTTTTGACAATACAGCTGACCGTGAGATTAGACTGCGTAGATCACTATGCAGAACCCAGTATGTTACATTGTTACGATATTCAGCTTGATAAGTTAGCCAGCAATCAGAGTGCACTTCACAAAAAATGACTACTGGACACTACCTTTTGTTATTGGATTACTCTAGTCCTGATGCTTGTTGTGAGTGATTTTCATGCCTTGAGAATCATGCATGGATACACAAAAACAACAACACATAATGCAAATGTTGCTATTTTATGTGCAACAAACGAGAAAAAATGCCTAATGTGAGTTTTACTTGTTTTGAGGGGAGTGCGTCGGTAGGTGTAAAAACTTTCGACAGAATTACACATAGAAGGACGGATAGCACATCTCGCGATCAAGCTCTGCTTGTCCGCATTCTGCCACTCTTGGCGTAAATCTTTCGAGATTTTAAAAGTGCCTTCGAAGTTAAATTATTTTACTATCCAGCTTTCTAATAATTTGTGGAAGAAATAAAACGTGGCAAACTAGTCGCAGGGCTGTAAAAGAATCTACACGAGATACATTAATAAAAACGGGCAGATATTATAAGATATGAACTCTGAAATATTATAAAACTGGGAGAAGAATATTTATATATTGACTACAATTTATTCGACGGGGATCTACACTGTTGTGCACGAAATCGACGAGAGGTAGAAGAGGTGATATTTCGCCAACAGTCTACAGATCACAAAATATTTGCAGGACGGTCTTCATCCGCAAAACCGTGCTAAGAACGCTCGCCAAAATCTGTGCATCGCAATGAAATCACGTTGACATTTTGTAAATTTCAAAAATGAAACGATATATTCAATTACCTAAAAGAGTACAAAACCCTCAAATGGTGCAATTTGTGGCTGGAAGATCAGCTTAGGAAACGTTTTAATTGAGGTGAAAACTTTCAAACTCACCGTCGTCAGTTGGGATCCGAACGAACCGGTGCTTCTTGTCCCCGACGCTACTTGGGCACCACTTTGCGTAACCGCACGGATGAGGTAGCTCAAAGACACGAAAAGCTTTCCCCTCGCCCGAAAGTGCGAGGCTCGCGCAGTGCGATGATCGAGGCGCCGACGCTTGACGCACCGAAGACGAGCGAAAGCGCGAAAGCACCGAGCAGACCCACGGACGCCTCCACAACGGTCCACCGGTTTCAGAACGCGCAGAGCGAAAGCGCGCATGCGCACAGGCAGCAGTTTCGTTTTAGAAACACAAAAAATAGAAAAAGGCAAAATTTCGTGAGTGTGATATCGACACAAACTTTAAATAAAATATGTCATATTTTTAAGACTACGTAATTTGTATTTAGTGAAATAATATGCAGTCGTAACTAGAGCTGAATGAAGTTTGATTCATTATTGTTTTGTTTAGTTTTTAGTAATGAGCGCCTCCCACCACACGAGCGCTGCTGTACACATCTATGGTGGCGCCATCCGTGTTCCGGCCGCGCAACTCGCTCTGTGTCCGGAGGTTGGCCTAAGGCCCTAGGCATTTTCCTCCTTTGTCGTTAGTCGAGAAGGAGAAGCCCACTTGCGTGGGGGCCGCCGCCGCGAGACCACGCGGCCGGGTCCGCAGGCTGCAGAAGACCGGGATGGTGGCAGGAAGGAAGGAGGGAGGCGAGATTACACGAGGGGCCGGCAAAGCGGGCATCTTGGTGAAAAGCGGATTACCGGACTGGCCCTCCCCGCGTGATTTAGGGCAGCAGCCAGTCCGAAGACGGCCCCGGGATTAGGACTCTGATTTATGGCCTTATCAGTGCCGCGGCCGGCCGCTGAACGGACGACTTCTGGCTTCTCCGCCGGGGTCCACCCCGCGGCTTTGACAGAGCACGGGCGTCGTGTGAGGTGCCCCGTGCAGATGCTCGCTGAGGGGCTGGTCGTGCCTTTGGGGCATTCTACTGAGGCCCGAGGAGCCTGGCTCCTTTGTTCGGAGGATTTCGATGGCGAGCGTGCCCGTTGAGCGTGTACTTTTTCCCGGTCTCGTGAGTCAGAAGACGGAACATGTTCGGAGTCTCGAAGGTGAGATTGAGTTGGGTTTATCGAGGAAAATTGGAGAAGTTAGCCTGCGTTGAGGAGGTCCGCCCGGCTGTTCATTTAGGAAAGAAGAGACAGAAAGACAGCATGCGCTATCGAGAGTACAGGCGCACGAGTCTTTGTATGCTTCATCTTACAAATTTTGTACAGTGAGATCATTGACACAGGCTGGGTTTACATGGATGCGATCGTAGCGCGTCGAATCGAGCAGGGACCAATTACACGCACCCTGTCTCTTTACTTGTTCCTCTTCTATCCATTTACTACCGATCAAAATAGTCAAATCTCGATTTGATCCGCTACGGTCGGATCCATGTAGATGCGACCACAGGCGCGATAGCAGTAGTTGTGCGAAATGCTACTTTCACGAGCACTCGCGCAACGTTCTACGCGGTCGGCTCCAACATTAGGGAGTCTTTAGAATAAAGGGCCCCAACGCTTCGGGTTCCAGAAGCAGCTTGGGGATTCACATTGCGCACGCGCAGAACTTTCGCGCTTGCACAGGGCGACGCCTTTAACATAAAGCAGGGCGTCGGAATTGCTGCAGGGTCATTCCATGTCAAACGTCCCAGACGTTGCGCTCGACCCCTTCCGATTTCTAAAAAAAAAGATCATGGCCTTTTGCCGCAATGTCCGTAGCCATGCCCTAAAATATTTTTGGCGAAACATATTTTTTGATGACGTGAGCGCGGTTTTAACTTTTAAAAACAGCGTGAAACTAGGCATCACTCAATAATTGATGAAAAATCAGCTTTTTAGTGAAACACCCAACAATATTTTTTCTTAAATTTGCACGGCTTTCGACTTACAATGTGGTTGGGCTTGTGAAGTTTTGTTTAATTTAAATATATTTTAAAAAGAAACTAAAAATTTTGAAAATTTTAACATTTTTGTTATTTTATTAAAAAATATCTAATTGCTCCCGGGACTTAATAGAACTTTTAACCGGCTGCCCTGCAGGTATATAATCTATAAAAAATGTTTAAAACCGCTCAATTAAATATCTCGCAGTAAACAAAAATCCTGAAGTTGCAAAAAAGTGCGTTTTGACGCATAAACAGCCGTTTATTTCACCCTGAGGTGGTCCAAGTAAAAATACAAAATATGGTGGGTTTGGAAGAACAATCGATAATCTTTTGATTCTGAAAGTTTAATCAAAGTAATTTTTGTTTAAAGCGAGAAAACAATTTTTGAAGTTGAACTGTCGCACCACAACCCGGCGTCGCTTCTTAACGCCTCTTCGCCGCACAGCACGCCACCTGCGACGATAGCTGACACGATTAGGTCCAAAGAAAGAACGGAGTTTTCTGCCGCTTCCCCTTGTCCGTCTTTCCGGCTGCAAGGGAAGAAACGGCGGGTATCGTGTAATAATCGGAGGTGCCGCCAGCGCGTAGCAATAGCAGGCCCGTTGTGCCCTTTGTACCCGAGGGCGGCTCGAAACGCGATGCCTAAACGACGGGCGGCATCAAGTGACCAGGACTTCTCCATGCCATGCCAAAGGTCCCACGGCCACCTCCGATTCCTAAAATAAAATTGATGGCTCTTCACCGTAACGTTTGTGGTGCCTCTCTAACATATTTTTTGACGAAAAACAAATTTCATGGGGTGATGGCGGTTTGAACTAGTAAAAGGGGGTGGAACTACGAGTCATTCAATAATTGATGAAAAGTAAGATTTTTTTACGGAACACTGGAATATTTTTGCCTAAAAACCCTACGGTATTTGGATTGCTATGTAATAAGGATCATGGTCATGGAATTTGGTATGCTCGAAGCAGTTTTAAAAAATAAGGAATATATGAGCATTTTAGCATATTTTTAGTTTTGTTACGAACTATGGATTTGCTGCATGCGACTGTAAATACTCTTATTGACAGCCCTGTAGGTATACTGTACACAAAAAAGGTTTCAGGCCGTACAACTAAATATCTTGCAGAAAAAAAAAACTAAATTTGTGCAAAATTGCGTTTTGCCGTTTAAAGAGCCGTCAATTCTGCCTTGAGGTGGCCCAAAGAAAAATACGTAACATGGTGACTTCTACAAAAGAGTTTATTTCCTTTTGTTCTTGAAAGTTTAATTAAAGTAATTTTGTTCTAAAGAGGAAAAAAACATTTTGAAGTTGAGCTTTTGCGCCGCAACCTGGAGTCGTTCCTTGCGCCTCTTCTCTGCACAGCACGCCACCGTCGAGCCCGGCAAAGCGTGCGACGGTGTCACGGTGTGCGCACGCAGGTAGAAAGCAGGACCTCGAGTTGTCGGGTACATCTTGGTGGGAAGAAGCTTTTTTCTACTCTTGTTGCTTTATGGCTTTTCCTATTTTGACTGTTTTGCGCGGCGGTGTCCTCCTGTGGTCTTCCACTGTCTTGATATCATGCGAAGATGCTGCTTAGCGCTGCCAGGTAAGAGCATCCACTAGTAAGCTAGCTGTTTCTTACGTACACATCGCCATCACTCTCTCTTCTCGACGTCAGGACAAATGTAGGCAGCAATACAAAAGCCCCGTGAACGGGCAATCTCATACGACGAGGCGATGTGGTGTTAATGAATGCGCGCAGTTGGAGGCTCACGCCTCGTTTGTGTTTAAATCGGCTTTGAAACGACAAATTCTTGCGTCGCTGAATAGTTCCGCTTTTCACCGCAGTATGCGTGACAGCTGGATTTCGTGGCGATATTATCGCGTTTCCCTTTTAGGAAAAGTCCACGTCAACTGATGCCGCTCGTCGATTAGGCATCGCGTTTCGAGCCGCCCTCGGTTACAAAGGGCACAACAGGCCTGCTATGGCTACGCACTGGCGGCACTTCCGATTATTAGACGATACCCGCCGTTTCTTCCCTTGCAGCCGGAAAGACGGACAAGGGGAAGCGGCAGAAAACTCCGTTCTTTCTTTGGACCTAATCGTGTCAGCTATCGTCGCAGGTGGCGTGCTGTGCGGCGAAGAGGCGTTAAGAAGCGACGCCGGATTGTGATCCGAGAGTTCAACTTCAAAATTGTTTTTCTCGCTTTAAACAAAAATTACTTTGATTAAACTTTCGGAATCAAAAGATTACCTATTGTTCTTCTAAACCCACTATACTTTGTATTTTTACTTGGACCACCTCAGGGTGAAATAAATGGCTGTTTATACGTCAAAACGCACTTTTTGCAACTTCAGGATTTTTGTTTACTGCGAGATATTTGATTGAGCGGTTTTAAACATTTTTTTATAGATTATATACCTGCACGGCAGCCGGTTAAAAGTTCTATTAAGTCCCGGGAGCAATTAGATATTTTTTAATAAAATAACAAATACTTTACAATCTTGAAATGTTTTTAGTTTTTTTAATATATTTAAATTAAACAAAACTTTCTCAAGCCCAACCACATTTTAAGTCGAAAGCCGTGCAAATTTAAGAAAAGATATTGTTGGGTGTTTCACTAAAAAGCAGATTTTTCATCAAATATTGAGTCATGCCTAGTTTCACGCTGTTTTACAAAGTTAAAACCGCGCTCACGTCATCAAAAAAATTTTTCGACAAAAATATTTTAGGGCGTGGCTACGGACATTGCGGCAAAAGGCCATACATTTTTTTTTAGAAATCGGAAGGGGTCGAGCGCAGCGTCTGGGACGTTTGACATATAATGACCCTGCACGCCACGACCATGGTATGCGATAGTGACAAACATCAACCAAGTGGCTACATCTCCGTGCTCGCCAGGGAGATGTAGCTCTGGTGTAACTCTGATGCCTGTTGCAAGGTCGGCTGAGAGGCCGGTTTGGCAACTTTCGTTTTTAGTGGGTGCCGGCACAGGCTGCTATTTTTGGTGACAAGAGGGATGACGTATAGGCCTCCCCTCGGTGGAATGCAATAGGACACGCCGCTTCGTCCATGCTACCTAAAGTGCCACCCTCACTAAAAAATTAACCCCCCCTCCCACCCCCTTCCACACACAAAACACACATTTCGTTTGGACTTTGGATTCCTCAAAAGACTTTGGAGGTTCAAAGAGGTGAAGAGGCCAATTTTGAAAACAGTAGGCCGACTCAAAAATTGAATCAGTCAATGACCCCAACTGCTAGAACTGCGGAGCACCCGAAGCTGCTGGACACGTGCTTCATTTTTGTTGAGAATGCGAAGATGAGCGGATGAGCTTCTTTCATCGGTCCGCCGTCGTCTGTAACTTGCGTTACTGGATTCATCAAAATATTCTGTTTGTTCCGCGGAACCGCGCACAGAGCAACCCGAGTCATCCCGAACATTTTGCGGGACATGAGTTGTGCGCTCTTAAAAACGCCAATCTCCGCAATCTACGGAAAGAGTGAATAGGGAATTGTAGTAGACCGTTTTTCTCCTCCGGTACGGTGTCCCTGAAGAAAACGCCGCAGCTGCGCATGCGCGCCGCCAGCTTTCGCTGCATAGTTCAAGGTCTTGTGGCGGATTACGGGGCACTATCCGGGTGCTTAGCGGGCTACGGAAACGGTCTACTACAATTCCCCAATGACGTGGCCGGAAATATGTTTAAACCTAAAACCGAAGTCTGCAGTGGGACTTCAAGGCGCATGACGTTTCACATTGTCCAGTGTTCCATCGCATATTTCATTTTTAGGAGTAAAAATAAAATCTGCAATCCACAGAGCTCACCTGTAGGTTGCCGTGATTGGCTCTCCCAGTGCTTGTGAGAAGGTAGCCGTATAAACAACGCCCACTGTCCCTCAAAAAAGAAAAAAAAAGAAAAATGGACTGGAAGTTTTGCTGCACGAGCGACGTCGCATCTAAAAATTCGCAACAAATATGTCGCACCACGTGACAAGAGGGTCTACACTTCTCGACGTAAACTGTATGTTCACATAAGTGCGACACGGCATGGTCTGGTGCTTCAGTGGCACTCCTTGCGGTTTCTGCAAGCACTTCAAAGGCGATCAAGATGCGCTAAGACTTGGCCGAGCTATAGAGAGGGCCAAAAAACAACACCTCGCAACATCTGGACTTACATTTGTTTGCCTAGGTGACGACGAGGAACGGCGCTCCGCGACATTAATTAGATTCCTCTTGCAGCGACAAGACGGCTCAATGTGTCTCGCGTGTCGCCGGGCGAGCTTATCGCGAGATCGGACACAGACATCGCTTCAATCTTTGAAGATTAACGCGGCCCGGGCCACAGCCTTGTTGGCTCGTTTCTTTGCCGAGAAGGCGAATCGCAGGAGGTGGTACTGCGGGGTTAGATCGGCCCAAAGCGCTTCCTTCCCGTCACCTGGCCGAGCGACGAACAAGTAGGCTTAACGAATTGCACCCGGACTATACGAAGCGAATGATTCGCGAAACGAGAAAGGCCGTGGGCCACGCAGCGAGGCAATCAGCGTTGATCTTAGGGACCATCCGTATCCACATTGACAGACAAGACAAAGCGCCGGCGCCTCTCTTCTCTCCCGGGTCCCTCGGAGGGCCGGTCTTGGCGAGTGTTTGGGGGGACGCAAACAGCTGGAATTAACGATTCGCGGGCTCCGGACAATTTATTTCGTTCGAAGCGCAAATAATCACGTTGCTCTCCGCGTTTGGCAGCGACAAGGTGCCGAATCGACCAGCTTTGATAGTTGTTTTTTTAATCCCTCTTTCGCTGTCACTTGAGCTCGCGCGATTAATTGAACGATACTCGGTGAATCCGGGCGCGCGGAAGACGCCTTATGTAACGCGTGAGGTTATTGGACGAGATACGCGGTTCTCGCTTGACCCGGGTGCGACTTTTCGATTTAGGTGGCATTGCAGACCTTGAAGATTCGGCATTCTTGAGCAAATATCTCCGAGGCCCGTGGGTGACCCCCATGAAGACGAATATCACGTCCTGCATGCGCATGTTGTCTTTCTCAAGACGATTAACATTTTTACATACAATCGTTTTTTTTTTGGTTATTAATCAAGAATTTTGTGAATGAGAATGTACAAGAAGAGAAGTTTTATACCGGCGAGCTGGTTAGGAAGCAGTATTCTAAATTCTGAGACAAGACAAATAAAAGAATAGACAACACGACATAAAGCCTCTTTCGTGAGCTGGTGCGAGTGTATCCGCTCTTTCTGGCGTGAGTTGAAACGTGGTGGCGCCAGTGTGCACATAGCCACCAACCACATCCTGTTCTGAACTCGACGGCGGGTTTCGCAGTATTTGCGAAATCAAATATACACGCTATCTTCTGGAAATGGCTACTTGCAGCACTGTCAGTCTTATTTCACTCTTATGATGAAAGAATGACGAGTAAAAAATTTGGAAATAGACATGAACCGGAAGTATGCCGGGCCTACCCGATAGATGGCGCCACTGAGTTTGTTGGCAAGCAAAAAAGAGTGAATACCATTTCGTGCGGTTGACGTTTCTGTTCACACCGGAGGGTAACCCGAAGTACTGCATATATTTTAATTTCCGCCAAAATTGAGGATGTCAGAATGGATAACCGTCCAGACTAGGAGGTAACAAAGACTCTTAGTTTTCCTATTATATTATTCGTGACAAAGGCGTTCAGACAAATGAACCACAAATTTAATCAACTTTAGACAGACCTCTCTTATTCTCCCTGCGTAAGTGTGTGCGTGCGTGTGCGTGTGTGTGTTAGGCGAGAAGGGGGACTTGGGAGTTGATGTGTTTAATAGCGAGTTTTAGAATAACGTACCCAAAAGCTTTGTGTGCTCAAAGAAATGGCGTCGTCACCGTGGGCCAATCCAAAACGCGGTTTGGACTCGCCGCATGCGGATTGGCGAGCGACGACGATGCGCGAAGTTCTTAAGCCTATGTTTCCTTAGGAATTCAGCGTTCGCGCCGTTGGTCTGTTATTGCGACCTGGGAAAGTTCGCCTGTGTTCGTGTGGATCTTAGTTCGGAATTTTTCGTACACTCCGTACTTGTGTTTACATACTTGCGGGACTGTGGTTTGTTTACCGTTCTGCGCGACTTTGCATGCGTTTCGGAGAGAGCATGGTCGTCAAAGTAACATTTAAACGAAAAGAAGGTGTGACGCTGTCTTCCTTTCTTATAACCTCAGCTTTGGACTTGCAGAAATGGTGCTAGATCTTTATCATCTCACCTGCTTTCTTTCTCACCATTTCTCCTGGAAACGTTATCCTCAAAACCAACTTACAAAAAAAAATTTATCTGTTGAAAAAAAAAAGAAAAAAAATCACGCTATTATGATAGTAAGTCGTCTCACGAAGTTTTACCCCCTACAAAAAATGTAATTCTACCGTTACTTGATGTATTTACTTTGATTAAAAAAAAAAAAAACAATTTTCAATCTTTGGTTTAGTTTATTCAATCTTTCTTGCTTGTTAGTCACAAAATAAGGCTCATTTTACGTATTTCCGGTTGGTATATTTTTCCGCAAATATCTATAGCATAGCTCCATTTCATCTCTCCGCAATCTGAATGAGACTTTATTAATACCGTAAAAAAAATAAAACATTGGCGAGTTCGCAGCGTCTGATTAGACTCGCGATCAACGATTACAGCTTCAGCCAAAGTATTGATTATTCAATCAATTATCTAATTGGTGTACGCTCAACTTATATTTGTTTCCGCGACAAACTCCAGTCCGAGCACTGACACAACGCTTGTATCCAATATCTGCTGACAGTGCACTCCGACTATAATGGTGAATTCCGTTCGCAGACCTGGAGCGCTCCAAAAGCGCCCCTATGGAGCGCGCATCTTCACTTGGCAGATCCGGTTGGTTGGTCATCTTCCGCTCGCAGATTTGTGACAGCGCAAGCTACCTAGCATGGTGGGGAGGCCGGACGGGAGAGTGGCAAATCATAAGCGTACTCACGTTATCGTAAGTGTACTCATGGATATTTGCACAGCTGCAAATAAGCCATGAGTACACTTATGTCTCTCAGAATAAGCATATTTGGTCAGATTCATTTGTGCAAGGAATGGAATCCAAAACTTTTGACACCTTCGAGAGCATAGCGTGCATTATGATAACTCTAATGTCGCTGACAAGGTGAGAACAACAGGGAGGAGCTTCAGTTGTCTCCCCTCAAGCTTGATTCTCCCCTCGAAAACTCTTCAACGTCTCGTGCACATCAAGTGTGCGCGCGTTGTCAAAACACGGCGGAAGGCACGGAACGTGTGTGAAGGCCGGGTCTTTGAAAGACACGCCATGCCGTTTTCACTCTTGTCAGTGACTATGGTGACGTCATCGAGCCTATTATACTTGTCACTTCGTAAAGGAAAGAAGCAATAAAATATTTTAAAGCGAGCAACTAGCATGCCTCGTCTTGTCCTGAGTGGTGCTATGCAGAGAAGCGATAACATACCGGCCAAGAACTCGCTTTTGTGGATTTACTTACTGCACCGAACAATTACTGCTTGTACCAGATTTCTGTTTTGTTTTGTTTGAGAGCGCAGCTTTTAGGCATGTTGTTTCCGGGTTGAGCGGCGTCGACGTCGCCGTCGCCGTCAGTGTCGTGTAACTGCGCGCGTTGCATTATGGGAAAATTTTCCCGCTCAATTTAGCGGGGAAATTTTCGCTAAATTTCCCGCTAAATTTGGCGGGAAAAAGTTTCGCTAAATTTTCCGCTAAATTTAGCGGGGAAACTTAACCCGCTAACTTTAGCGGGGAAATTTTCCCGCTTTATGTTAACGGGGAAACTATCCCGCTAAATTTAGCGGAATAAATTTCCCGCTTAATTTAGAGGGAAAATTTTTACGCTAAATTTAGCCGGTTAAAGTTTTCCCGCTAAATTTAGGGGGAAATGACGTCACGACTTCGTGTCACGTCACCCATGAACAAATTCAGCGGCAGGAGGAGAGGAGGAGAGAAGGAGGAGGCTCAGGAGGGGGAGGGAGGAGGAGAAGAGGAAGAGGGGAAGGTACGGAGGACGGGGATTCAGAGCCCGAATATCAAACGAGTCGAAATATCCAGCGAGTCAAAAGATCCACTAGTGGATATTCAGGCTCGTTGGATGTTCAGACACGTTGGACATTCAAGCCTGGTTGGATCTTCCGTGCTTGTTGGACATTCTGATTCGTTGGACATTCAGTCTCAATCGTACATTCCGTCTCGATGGACGTTCAGTCATGGTGGACATTCCGACCTGGTTGGATCTTCCGTCTCGTTGGATATCCAGACTTGTTTGGACGATCCGTCTCAATTGGATATTCTTTCTCGATGGATATTCCGTCTCGCCTGTCAGTGGCCAAGTGGATATCGTACGCGGAGCGACATATCCCGTCTCATTCCTCTGGCTACCTGATTTGAGCAATGCGTTTCGCAATGTTTACGTATTTCGAGCCGATAAATCTTCAAATTTGTTGAAAAGAATGTTGGTCGCTCAGGCGGATTCTAGCAAGGTGGTTAAATTTCTCTAACTTTGCAAAACATCTTTAACTGCTGAAAAAAAGAAAAGACGTACAACTTTGCGGAGTTTTAACTGCACAAATACCCAATATTTATTTTAGAAAGATGTTTTATGTAAGTCATCGTTTTATTAATAAATTTTCTGACAAAAAGAAGAAGAAGAGGCTTCAAGAATAAAATGTAAACCCGTACAACGATGAGTGATTTGTGCACACCAGACCAACCGTTTACACATAAACACTACGGAGACGAAGCTTCGTAGAGTGATACACAGGTTCCCCTTTCGGCATGCTGTACCTTTCTCCACGTCTTCAAAAGAGGGCAACATGGTCAGCGGAAAACATGGAATATTTATTCACTTTATGCGTCACTAAACGGCTACTGGAAGAACTGTTACGTATATAGCCCCTGGGAGCACACAAATGTTCGTAATTCTGTTCACGTAATTGCGGACGTCCTGGTAGATGGCAGCATGGTCACTGGTGATTGAGGCAAACGAGTCCATTGAGGGGAGCCTCTCGCTTCTTGCCGAGGCGGAGTTTGATGTTGGTCTTCCCACAGCGAGCGGATCCAGCAAAAGAGCCTGGATTTGATTATGTGGGGCATGCTGCGCACCCTGAAGGGATTCAGGTTTCTTCTCGTACTTTCTTTAGAGATTTGGAGTGTTTTGCTTGGTTTCCCTTTTAATAAAGGCTTCAATGAACAGTTTAAATTAAAAACAAAAGAACTATTGGCAAAACCCTGTGACAGCAGAAAATTTGAAAATTAGTCGTAATTAATTAATTAGGTTTCATAAATAAATCTGAGATTTCGTCTTGTTTGTCCTTCTTGTTTTTCCCAGTCTCAGAATTTTGAGATTTCGTCGTGTTTGTCCTTATTGTATTCCCCAGTCTCAGGGTTGTTTTAAATCATGAACGTAAACCAGCTCGCCTGCGCCCTATCACTCATTTCATAAATTATATATTTGCGCTTTTGGAAGACGCTTACAAGCAAAGCACGGTTGGTTTCATCACGTAGAGCTGTATGGTATTTTTTTAAAGCTATAGTTTGTTTTAAATGGGACACCCTGTATATTTTTCCCAAGCCAGCCGTTCTCTCTGAGAGGCCAAGACACCAGGGTCATTTATTTTAAATCCGTCACAAAATTACGAGGATATCCCAGGTACACTTTATTTCAAAGATGCTTTTCCTCACCGCTCATTTATTCACAAGAAAGCAAAGTCTCCTCAGAAACATATCAACTCAACTACAAATTGCAAACTTATTTTTACCATACTGTTGGTACTAGCTTGTCACACTGCACAGCACAGTAATATTAAGTATCCAGTCTCAGTCGACATTCCGACCTGGTTGGATCTTCCGTCTCGTTGGGTATTCAGTCACGGTGGTCATTCAGGCCTGGTTGGATCTTCCATCTCGATGGATATTCAGGCACGGTGGACATTTAGGCCTGGTTGGATCTTCCGTCTCGTTGGATATTAAGACTCGTTGGGCATTCCGTCTCAATTGGACATTTCGTCTCGATGGATATTCCGTCTCGCCTGTCACGTGACTAATTGGATCTTTCGACTCGTTGGATCTTCTGTCTCGATAAATATTCGGGCCGTAAGCGGAGGAAGGGGAGAGTAAACTTTCCGAGGGGAGGGGGCAGGTCAGGATGGTGACGACCGATGATGATGTTCGCCCGATGGAAGTCCCCCGGGAAGTCGAATAAGAAAAAAGAAAACTAAAAGTTGTTCGATCCCGCTGGACACATTACGACGTTGGTTGGTTTACGATGGCCAGTGTGGCCACGTTTATTTCAAAACAAAACGACAAGTCAACGGTAATATACAAAACTTCCAAAATTAAAACCCATACTTTAGTCCCCAGTCTCAAGAGCCGAATTCTCCGAGAATCCTCTCGGCACCCCTTTTCTAGACTCGTAGGGGCCTCCTTTCCCTCCAGAAACGGACCAATCCCTTCAAATTTCACCACTCCCACGTGGTACACTGTCGCCCAATGGTCGGCGAGCTGTCAGCCTGACGCTCCAACCGCCAAATCCAAATTCCTTCTAGAGTCGGTCTCTGCATTTTTTTCAGTCTGGCTGGCGCCAACAGCTAAATTATTACATCGCGGAAAAGTGACACATTTTTTCTAGCAATATTTACGCCACAGGACGTAATTTAATTGGAGTCACAACTTCTCCACATTTGAAACACCCGCTCTTTCGACGCGTGCGGAGTGGCTGTTATACGTCACTCCGTGACGTATAGCAGCCACTAGGTGACATATAATACCAACTTTGTGGCGCGCGATTTAAAACGGACGAAATAGCCGCAAACTAAAATCAGTCTCGCGCAATAAATATTGCTGTAAAAAAATTTGTTTTTGGCGGAAAAATTGTTTTGTGACATGCTTGTCCCAATTAGGCTGTTTAAAAATACTTTTTTTTCTTTGCAGTTACCCTTTAACGACCGAGGGGGAAGCTCTCCCGCGTCGGCCGCGATGCTCCCGCAAAATGCTCCCTCCACAACGCCGACGCCAACATAAGAGGTTAAAAAAAAAAAAAAAAACCAATGCCGACGCAACTCTGGAAAGATAAACTTTTCTAAAACAAATCTTACTTATTACCCACAAAACCCTTCGTTACTTAAGAAGGAGGGACATACTCTCCCCTCCGTACCCTCCTCCGCCTCCTCCTCAAGACCTGCGCTCAAATTCGGCTTTACAGAAAACTGTAAACGTCTTTCATTTTAGAGCGCAGCTCTTAGGCGCCTTCTTCCGGCTTGAGCGGCGTCGCCGTCGCCGTCGGCGTGACCGCGCGTTGCATTATGGGATGTTTTCCATAATGACATCACACGTGACGCCACGTGTGACGTCAAGAGGGTCACTAGGACGTCACGAGTGACGTCGCGAAGGTCACTCGTAGAGGTCACGACGAAGGTCACGACCTTCACAGTGACCTTCACAAGGCCTTCATGAGTGACCGTCGTGACGTCACTCATGACGTGAGGTCACGAATCACGTGACCCAGGTGACGTCACGAGGGCCACTTGTGACGGTCACGACCTTCACAGTGACTCTTCACGAGGCCTTCACGAGTGACGTCACAAGGGTCACTAGGGTCACGAGGGAGGCGGGAGCGAGGGAGGAGGAAGAGGGTGGGGAGGGAGGCGGAGGAGGGTAGAAGAAGGGAGGAGGAGGAGGGGAGCGGGAGGAGGGGATGGTACGGAGGGGCAGGAGAGGATACCCTCCTCTCCGTACCCTCTCCTCCTCCTCCTCCAGAGCTGCGCTCTAATTCGGCATTACAAAAAAATTGTAAACGTTTTTTTTTGAAACTAAGGAATAGAGCACAATGACGTCGAAACACTGTTCATCATTCATCAGACCTCCGAGGCCAAATGAATACCTTTCATATGTAGGATATATAAGACGGTGGAGTAGCCGTGGTGAATGTGATTATTGTTTCGTGAGTGCTTTATGGTGTTTGTGTTCGTTTCCTTCATGTGCATCGTTTCCTCCGTGTTTCATGCTTTAGGGAATTACAGAACAAAGGTTCCCCACGTTGCAAGACTTCTTTAAAACGCAGTTGCAATTTTTTTATTGAAACTCAGTTGTAAAA
Source organism: Ixodes ricinus (assembly GCA_037355805.1). Lineage (NCBI taxonomy): Eukaryota > Metazoa > Arthropoda > Arachnida > Ixodida > Ixodidae > Ixodes > Ixodes ricinus. The sequence goes on along the minus strand of JAZHYW010032549.1, from coordinate 76,857 downwards.
CTTTTATTGAAACTCAATTGCAAAAATGCTATTGAAACTCAGTTGCAAAAATTCGACTGAAACACTATCGGCGAAAATTCAATTGAAATGCAATTGCTAAAGATTTAATTCAAACTCGGTGGCCAGTATCCTGTGACGGTTCAATAGGAAGTCAAAAGAAGAAAAAGAAAAAAGCCTACTGAGTTTCCATTGAGACTCAACGCAGTGTATTGAGTGAATCCTTTACACTTTCAATTAAAACTCGTTTCATTTTTTGAAATTTTTTTTTGTAAGGATGGATTTTGCGGTTAGGTGCTCGGGGACCTGTGTCGGGCATTTCTTCCGCCGGTGGGCAGCAACCGTATCGATCGGTCGTCGGAGGTTTCATTCAGCTCGTCAAGTTCGAGCTCGGGCGAGTTCTAGCGGCGGCCATTTTGGACTACACAGACCGTCTCCGGCGAGTCGCGGGGTCGCTCCAAAAATGCGACTCCGTCTTCCGCTCGTCGATTTGGAGCGGGTGTCACTCACTGAGCGGTTCTTCCCCTCCCTCGCACACTGTGAAAACCGATCCGTATCTATACCGGTGAAATTCACCATAAAGCGACTGTGCGTGGGTTTAAATGCAAACGCTGAAAATTTGCACTCCATTTCACTTTAAGTCTGACCACAGCCGATGCTATATACACCAACACAGTGTTTCCATGCAAACAAGCTCGCTTCGCCTACACCAATGTGTGGGCACTGCGCGTGCGCAGAAACCAAATTCGGGAGGAGTGAAGCGTCTGCGCATGCGCAGTACCGACAGCAGCGCCACCGCAGTGGCGTGTGACGTCAATGAGTTGAGTTTGTCTATACGATCCGATGTTGCCAATCGAACAGCACCAGAAGTGCATTGTCACGGTAATCGTTTTCTTTTTGTGGGTTTGCTATTGCAATAAAAATCAATCACGCGCCAAAAAAAAATCGACGATTCGCGGCGCATTTATTGTGCGTGATTGGTTTAGTCGCTGGCAAACAGACAAAGACGAGCGCCATGACAGGGCACTTTTGATTGACTCCCTCTTATCGTAGCATTCGCTGCGGTTCGGACTTGGAAAAAAACGGAATAGAGTACTGTCTCGAAATAAAGCGATGGGGCATCGTTCAAAAACAGTTTAAGCTGACTAATCGAGTCATGCCAACCTCACCATTGTACGACTATCTATCGACCTATAGACATCAGATTATATCTGATTGACTTGGGATCAGTTTTTATTTTATTATGCAGTAATAATAATAATAATACTTAGAAAAAAGCACATCTAAGGAACTTGAAGCTTGAAGGTGTACAGCAAAAGTGTCCGAGTCCTCCTCCGGAAATAAGGGATCGCTCTTTCTCTCTAATCCGTTCGTAGAGGCTTTGTAGTGGATAAGCCATCGCTGGTCAGGCCAAGATGGCCTTTTTGTCGACCGGCGTGCTCCTTGTGAGGGTGCATCCCTCGCTACTTCACAAAGGCCGACTCCGCATTGTTGCTTTTGGTGTTGACAAAAAAGATAAAAAAAAGCAGGATTCGATTAGTAAGCCCATCGATCTTCGCGACCGTATATCGCTATTACTTTGCTGCATCCCCCTCTACTTCAACACTCGAGAAAAGAAAAAGAAAAAAAGATGTGTGGCTGCTATTGCTATTTTTATTCGAAGCAGACAAGCAAACCTTCCATGTCCTAACAAAGAAAATAAAAGAACGAAATCACCTAAATCATGCACGCTTATCGGTGTGATTCGAAAGTGACGTATAAATGTGTCTTTTCGTAAGGAGGTAGTTTACCGCAGCTTTGCAACACGTATCATCGATGAAACAATGAAACAAGGATACAAAGCCGGCGTAGATCGTACAGGTATGTGTTATCTCGCCACCTTATTATCAATCTCTCAAACACTGAATGTTGGGAAATAGTGAATTCGATTGTATGAGGTATGCACACCCTCGTCATTTGCTGAACACCGCAAGCTTTATCTAAAATCAGCGCCGAAATCAACGTCGACTTAATAACACTTGACCGCCGAACAGCCGCTGAAGTGCCCCTGTGGGCATCACAGCGTTGGAGCCCTTCGAGACGTCGACGTTGCGCTCGGCTTTCTTTGGGGTTTGTACCTGTCTATACGCGCTCGTAGTACTTGGACATTAAAAGCCACCACACACAAAAGCGATCAAGTAAACCTTGCCAACTCTGCGCGCATGCGTGTTCCGCAGACGCGCTGACAAACTTTGTCTCCAGCCTCCTAACCAACGTAACGAAGGGACCTCCGTCTGGTGCCAAGAGAACCACTGTCTGGAAGGGTATTGAAGATAATTATGTGCCCAGCCGCCGCCTTCATCTCAGCCCGCGGACAAAGACACCTCGTGAAGCGTATGTCAATGTTGACACATCGGGGGCTTCCTTTTTAAGAAGGGCAGCTCAAACTTCAAACAGCTCGCCGCGAAGTCCAACCAAAACACGGCATGCGAGTACGACCTCTTAAGGGGAAGGTATATCATCCGCTGTCGAAGGAAAGCGAAGAGTAGGTACACTTATCCGACGCGAGCCGCGGCGAGAACTTAAACAGGGTTTCATCCACGAAGGCGCATGTACGCCTCCCTGAATCGACTAATTAATGGCGCTTTCCTAATTAATGAACTCCCGGGTCCCGGCCCGCGTATCCAACTTGAACATTCTAAGCTGATGAGGAAGACCTCGGAATTTTTCTAAACGGTTCTGTTGGGTCTCGAAAGTCTTTTTTGCTTGCTTCTCGTCATGGAGGGGTCGTGATCCTGCAGAGCGTGTTCCACGCGAATCGCAGCCAGAACGATCTTTTTGCTTCCCGGCTAATTATGAGACACGTGTGCGCCTTGAGTATACGTGCGCTTCGGGTGTTTCAATCAGTGTCTTTGTCTTGGTATTCAAGTCGTCTTTTTTCTGTGACAACTCACTTGACTTCTGGAGTGGTCTGCCATTTCTTCATTGGAATAGTTTGTGCATTTTGTTGAGTGCTCCTCAAGCGAGTATAGAAGACGGGTATGTCCGGGATTCATTTGATGCTATCAAATACGTACGTGTACAGAAGCTCATGGGTTTCATGCATGTGCTGGCGTCTGACAACAAAATGGCGGATTGACGTCATTCGAAAACGTCGTATACTTCGAGGCGGGCCGGTGGCTGAGCCACGTAGAGAAAATGCAGACGGATTGGTAATTTTTTTCGAGATTATTTTTAACAGGATCCGACGTAATCAATAAGCAGACGCACATCTAACTCAAATAAATCGGAGTTTTTAAAAAGTAAACTGAAGCAATTCTAGATTGAGAAAAAAAAATTAAATCATTTTTATTTTGTTTTTAGGATTACGAATATCAAAATAATATTTAAGGTTTATGCGCCAAGTAGCCAGAAGAGCGCTATGAAAATAGCTCTGAAGCCCCTCCTTCCCGTAGCGTTTTTTGCGAGGAGGGAATCATGACGTGCTATGCAGAGATCTCAACATTTCCGCACTTTCCGCAAGCCTTACCCGAACAGTCCAATGCACTGGACGTGTTCCCTCACAAGCGGCAGGCGTAAGGCAGCTGAAACAAGCTGAAACCACTGGGCATCGTGACGTCACACGCAGCGGTTGGTTTCTCGGTTTTTCTCCCGCCTCGACACGTTCGGGTCAAATGCTTGTAATATTCACATAAAAAAATAAAATTATTTTAGTTTTTGCTAAAGTTTGTGTCGCGCATAAAAAAAAAAAGAAACGGCGTTAGCGCTTTGATGAAAAAAAAATAGAATAAAATACCAATGAACGTTTTAGTCGCAGTACGGTTGTGATTATTGTATTTTCGCGCGTTCGTCAAAACATTGTTTGGCGCTAATAATTATAGTTTTTTTTTAATACTGAAAACAGAACCACTTGAAGCTGAAAGCGAATAAGCACAAACACTGCTTATAGGAACGGAAACCCTTTTAGACTTGAGTCTTACCACCTGGCCTAAATAAATATGTTTATGATTGGAACAGCGATACAGAGAGCATTGGTCGAGTCCCTGGAAGAAAGCTGTCTCAATTACCTGACCGAACAAAATTATTGAATTTGTTTATGGTTCTAGCGTGGCTAGACGATAAGAAAACCAATAGGTGTTTATCAGATCTTACATTGCACAAATGAACACAGCAGAAAGAAAAAAATCGGGGACATGGAATTACGCAGAGTAGCCAGCAACGGTGCACACAAAGAACGCTGTGCTTGAAAAGAAACCTACCAAGTGTCTTCTGCCTGCACGTTTCGCTCAGACACTTGCGAAACGTCGGCTTGCTGGCACTCTGAAGTACCCAGGTGGTTTAACTCCGACCTCTTCCTCCCAGCCTCGTCTATTTTCAATATGTGTACATTTCGAACCTCCTTTATCACGGCTTCGTTGTTAGACCCCCAGGTGCTGCGTAAAATTTGATCCGTTCGTGCTACTCGTCGAAGCCGGCGAACGGGCCCGCAGTGATGGCTTTGCGTTCAATGCCGCAGGACTAGGCTCGTCCCGGAAAGCGCCTGAGTCTTTCCAGTTCAGTAAAGCGGACGCTGGAGTGGACGAGTTCACTCGCCTCCTCTCCAGCGTTGGCTCTGCTAGGATGGAAAGAGTATAGAGAGCTTTGGGGAGAAGTTGCTGCGCGTTTTGAAGAGTACTGCAGCACATATAAGACGCCCTCAACCTCCTTCACTCTTTGATGCTTTCATTTGCCACAAACCAGAAAATTAAAGAACAGGAACTGAGGGCGCAGTTGTTGTGGTGGTAGCCCTTCAGGGACTCGAAATGTCCGCATACCATCACTCGCTTTACGACTTGCATTTTGAACCGATCAGTACCTTATAACTAAACAAACCTTATGCATCATCGCATTCTTTTTTATTGTGCACGTGCGTCAGTATTGAAGTTTGGCGTGAACAACCGAAGCCTTAACCGATTTATTGCTGTTAGCGACGCCAGTAAACAGCTGCAATATACCTTAGCGCGCCGATGAAAGTACGCACGGCTCCACGCTCCCAATTTCCCGAATAAAATGAAGAAAAATAGGCAACTTAACCCCTTTCAGAACACTTGCGTCTAGCCGCCGCCGTATAAATATGGCGACTTGGTGTAGTTGGCCTCCACGCGTAATGTTATCGCCCCGCCTGAATCGCCTTCGCCGCGGGCCTCCGCCTTCGATGCACTTTTACGCAACCTCGACTTTGCGCAAAACGGGAGGAGAAAACCAAACTAAAATAAGTAAATAAATGTTAAAAGGCGCTATCAGAGCGGCCCAGACAGCGGCGGCGCCGCCTTATTAATGGCCCGAGTCAAATTAAAAGCACCGAATTACCGCCGTAACCCCGGGAAGAGAAGCAAACCGGGGACAAGCGAAAGTAGGGAAGAAGAGGGAAAATGGGGAACACACGCGCCTTTTCTTGGGGACTCGGGGGGAAGAGATGCGTTTCAGCGTGGGAAGATAGAGAGAGGAGCGTGCACGCTGCTGCCGGCCCCGCGAAGGAAGACCAAAAATCCGGCGCAGCATACTAAAATCCCGAAACGGGATAAGTGCACGGAAGGGCCAGATTTATTTTTCTTGTTTCTTTTTTTTTCCCCGGCTCGTGTCGTCGCGCACGCACGCGGGTAGAGCAAGATACAAGCGTAAATTGCATATTTTTGCGAGCCGCCGCGGCGTGGGACCAGCTTGCCCCATGCATGCAATAAGGCTTGTTCAAGAGGAGAGAAGTAAAAATCCGTTTACATATTAGGGAAGGATGAAACTTCCTTTTTTGAAAGGGAAGAAAGGCGACCTCAAGGGAAAATGGCGGATAAAAAACAAAGTTTTTGTTGTTTTGTTTGTTTTTTCTTTTGCCAATTGCGTTGACAGGGTATGCTCGGGTATATGAGCGGTGGACACCAAACACGCTGCTTACAAAGTTCGCGTTTGCTCAGACCAGGTCTGGGGACTGCGCGTGCGCAACAACCAGAGTCACGTGGGGAACCCTCTGCGCATGCGCCGTGCCTACAGCAGCACCACCGCACTGGCCTGTCTTCAGAGAGTTGAGTTACTTTGTACTTTGTCTCACATACTTTGTACGCTACTTCGTCCTGGATATTATGTAGGATACTTTGTCTTAGATCTCCGTTTAATTAAGATGCCGGGTGTCACTCCCTAATTGTGAAGAGAAAACACGGGGCTGTGAGGAAGCCGGGTTCAAAGGCCGGCTCGTGTATGTATTTGGTAGCACGGATTTGAGCTCTGCAGAGGGACCCATTTATTAGTGCGCGACTTGATTAATTACGCTATACGGATGTATTATATGGAAGGGGAAGGTAGGGGGGGGGCGATGCTTCATAAGGACCTGCCAACAAGTTTTCTGCCGCTGTGGAGTGAAAAAAAAGTGGTAGCGGATCTCTCTTCTAATACTATAGGCATGACTGATTTATTAGTTTGAGAAAGCGATCAGGGAAGAAGGAGCGATTCTCTTGACGTTGGGACGAGGGGAAAAGAGGTGGTGTCTAGCTTTTGGGAGGGGTTCATGCATGCAATAATCTTTCTCTTTTTTTTTGTTCTGTGCCACTATTATGAAAAGGTCATTCATGCGAGTCAAGAGAACATTGTTCCGTGCCGGTCCTGTGCTTGACTCCCGACTTCTTTTTGTACTGTACCTTCTGTGATTTTCTACATAGTGCTCAAGTGTCGACGACTTTATTTTCTATTTTATTTTTCTCTGTCCCTCTGTCTTTCAGACCTTGTCCGTTTCTCTAGAGTCTAGCTCTTTATCTTCCGCATTGTTTAACGTTAATTCTCGTTGAACGCCCATGATACTATAAACATACATTATGCACGTAGATGCGGATCTTAGGCTTGAGAAAGCGAGCATAGGGGTTGAGGGAGGACACGTGGATTCACGTTCTGGGTTTCATCCACAGCGCGCAGCGTTACGACGACAAGGGAAAGCCGATGCTATACGTAACACTCCTACGTAATAGCTAGGTCGCGGTGTATGTTTAAGTCCAAACACACATAAGAAAAAAATGTTTCGTAAGCTTCTATTGGTCACCTATAAATACCGCGTTCTTGTCCCCGGGTAATGAGGTTTACGCAACCCAACCAGCCAAACCACCGAGAGCGGTTTGCGACATTTACGGTCCAGCCATAACCCGAAGCGGTTCCTGGCAACGCATTGTTACCAAACGTTAACTAAAATTAAACGTTCGACCTCCAGGCTTTTCTGGGGTCTCTTAAATTGCATTTTATGAAAAAAGAAAAAAGAAAACGACATCCCTTATCGGGATTTGTTTGCCAATGGAAGTAAGTTTGGCAATTTAGAGAATATCATTAGTTATCATCAGCTAATTTCGTCGGCGCGGAGCACTCTTCGTTTCTATAGATAAAATACATTCAAAGCACAGATTTCGGAACGCTGGCCGACCATCGCAAGATGTACGTCGCTATATGTATGTATATATATATGCAGACTTGTACACGTTACTGGAAAAAAGTAAGGAATTACAGTTACAATTACTCGAGGCTAAATTGTAATTTATTACAATTACAATTACCCTCCCCCTTTGAGAGGGCGATAGAGTCAAAGCGGTGGGCTCTGTTTCAGCATGTTGGGTCTTGGAAAGCAGCTTCAGTCTGTAGGTGCTCATTCGTTTTCCGCCATGTAAGGTCAAAAGAATCGTCAGGTGGATCATGGAAAAAAGTGGATAAACAAAATTGCAAGCCCACACAACTGACCCTGCCCTTTAACAAAAGTTAATATGGCCGCTCGATGGTCACAGCGCGGGCTACGCGGTAGGAGTCACAACTCTGCAGGCTTCTGCTCACTTCTTCTGCAGCAACTTGGTGCTACCTTGCTTTCCGTGCCCTTTAGGGTTTTCATGAGAGCGATTACTCTCACACGCAACCAATCGTGGTGAGAACGATATTTCTTACTTTATTCCTTCTTTATTTGACCGAACTTTTATTCGTTTATCTGTAAGTTTCTTTTTGTTTTTGCATTTTTTTGTTTTGTTTAGCGACTGAATGCCAGAAACATATGCCACTTTCCTCCTCCCACAAATACGAGCTCCGCAGTTCGTTCTCTCGCTTCACCGCAATCCCCCCGGTCCCTTCCTCCACTCCCAAGCATTACGTAACCCTATCTCCCTTCGACTCGCGTGCCTTCCTCGCTCTCACAATCAAGTCGTCCGCGCCGCTTGCGGGAGACAGAACGGCGTGACAATGAGCGAGCAATATGAGTCAGCAGCAGCCAGCAGACTACCACCGCCGCTCCTTTAGCCCTGCAGCTTTCTCTCTTCTTCGCTGCTCCCATGGCATCCACAGAGATATCTGCGCGCACGTGAGCAGCGGCGTGCATATATACCTCCGAGGGAGAGCTTTGGGGACCGTAATAACTCATTCACGCTTCGAGGCATGCCTGCCTGTCCGTCCCACAGAGCGACTTGGAAATGCATTCGCGGCCGTCGCACGGGGGTTCAGGAGGGTTCAAAGGATGCCGTGTTCTCTTTGGTTTCGGTTTTCTTGTTTCGTGCGGGAAGGGGGCCCATTTGTCACCACCGGCTGGGAGAGGTGTGCGGCCGCTCAGTCTGCTGCGTGGCCTCTTCACCTTACGATGAACCGCAGCGGATGCTGTACGAGACATCGAAGCCAATCCAATGCTACGTGAGGGTCACGTGACCTGAAGGAGCGGCGCTGTGACGCGCAAGGCCGGTAGTCACGTGATAAGTTTACGGCACTGGATTGGCTAGGATCGGCTCGTAGCGTCCGTTGCGGTTCTTTGTGTGGTGAAGCGGAGTATAGCCGCTTTGAGACGTCCTGCTTGGGACACAGCTGTTGTCGGTGGCTGCTTCTTCCCGCAGAGCAGTGGTGCACCCGACGGCTTGCGAGTTTTTCCGAAGGGTGCGGCTTGAGAGTTTTAATGAGTTTCTCCCGAGGGACTAGTGGAAGTTTTGCGTACTTAATCAGCTCGACGATGGACAAGGGTGGAAAGTTTTGAGAAGCGTACGCGTGAAGATGAAAGCACATAATCATGTCTCCTCTTCATTAGAGAACGTGTTTCTAAATGAAATTGCATACCTGCGTGTTAATCGAGGCTAATCGAGGTTCATCAACATTGTATAACGGGTGAAACACTTAGATCGCTGTATTAAAGAAGTCATGAAATGAAATTCGGGCTGGGATACATGATTTTACATTGGGATTTTCTTAATCGCATATAGTTTAGCGGGCCAAAGAGAGAGGGTAGAAGGACAAAAGCCTGCTTTTCGATACTGAAAATTTAAAATATAGCGGGCTATTTCGCAACTCCTTTCCTTCGAAAGCTCACCGCCTTTTGACTGTGGTACATCCGCGGTACCCAAAGCACGTCAGCCGAAACCCAGCTCGCGCATTGAACACGAGCACTGCGTCACTTGGACGTTTGTGTTCGTCAACAATCAATCTGTTGACGAATATTTGGATTCGCGTTTGTGGCCAATGAGTGCCATGACGGAACTTACCATCACTTGGGAATGACAAGTTTCATGGGTCACTTACAAAAACTCGGTGGAAGCTGTGGGCACCCTGGCGGCTCTACAGCCCAGTTGCCCGACTGCGAGGCAAAGGTGCCGAACTTTTCCCGCGTGGCGGCGACGTCACGCCAGCCACGCGCACATCGCGTGCGCCGCCTTGATAGGGCACATCAGAGGCGGCGCACGGGGAGTCGCTCACTGGACTCAGCCGCCGCTGGTTATCATGTTAATCGTCTCGTCCATGTCCCATTAAATGTAGTTTCTTGTTGTTGAAACCGTTGGCTCCGTGTTATTCCTCCGGGTCGGGTATGCAGCAAGGCAAACCGACCACAAAGCTTGGGGTCATCGCATTTGGTGAAATGCTACGTCAGGACCACGTGATTTCTCATTTCGATTTTGAGTTGAGGAAGAAAGCTAAGGAGGAAGAAGTTGAAAAATCATTTCATGGCCCTTTTAAGTTCCGTTGAATCCCAACCGAGAATTTCTGGACTGGCGCGCCGCATAATCAAGTTTCTAAAACAAAACAAAACAAACAAACAAACAAACAAACAAACAAACAAACAAAACAAAAAGACTTGGTGACTGACACAGAATGTTTGTAAGTCCTGACCACAAATATTTAATTTTATTTCACTATCTTGTTGGGTTAGACATTCACGTGCTAAACAACAGTTAAAAAAAACCCGAAAACATAGTTTTAAATTTAAAAACGAAAAGTTCATGCTCTAACTATTTTCAATTTTATGGCCAAGCATATTTGAAGGCCAAGATACGAGCCATACGGTTGTGTTTTCCCACAACACAAAATTGCGTTGTCACGCAAGCTTCGTACTCGCACTTATACGTATTATTTGAACCGAGGTTTGAAAGCCTGAGGTAGGGCTTTGATGAAATTCCTCATGTTCCCAAGGCTTATTTTTCCCCACAAATACATATGAAGCCATATGCTTCTGTGCACACAAACAATAAAAACAGTAATAAGTCAAGGATTTGTACGGGGGGAGGGGGGGAGAGAAGGGAGAGGAGCTAGGGTCTACCTCTCAAAGTGGCGTCAAATGCGTGTTCGTGTATCTGGGCAGTGCGTCTATATATACGTAATGATGAACGAGCGGGTACTCGACTGCTTAAGACGCGCAAACACGGCAGTGGACTGGCTTTGATGTTTCGACAAGTACACTGCCAAATATTCAGAAGAAAAAAAGGGTCCATAAAAATTTTCGTGTGCTGTATATCAATACCATGCATCGCTGGGCCTGCACTTGCTTTCCGAGTACTGGAACATTTACCCTGACTAATGGAAAGCAGTGGACCAACAAAAGCAAGCGTTCACACAATCATTCCTGCTCCACACTGCACTGGTGCATTGGGGAGAAGCAAATATTTGAAACCTGAAAAGCAAAGTGTTTCTGCACTTATCTCTAGGCTGAAACTTGCTCTTCAATCTTGCCATCCTGAAAACCCGTGAACGCATATTGTGAATCCCAAATATATACAGCAACATTAAGGTTGCTTCAACCTCCCTCGTTTTGTGGGGAAAAAGGTGCCCCGTCAAACACCCGAAACGCGTTTAATGCTAAAGCGTATCTTCGCCCAGACGTTACGTATATTCAGCAAAACGTGTTGATTTAAACACGAATGTTGCGTCACTGAACACGAATGCTCCTGCGACCGTATATCGAAGAATAGCAGTGCCCCTTTTACCTCTAAGGTAACTCTCGAGAGCCTATAGTAACGCCCGCCTCTTCTAAAAAAAAAATCTCTCTAGGGAGAGCAAAGAAAGAAAAACAGTAAGGAGACGCAACAAGACGTTTTACAGCGTCCATGTTTTGTCCTCGGTCAAAACGCACACATACAGAAAACATCCTGTCCCCGCCCGACAGCCAAACTGCCAGCCGTGTGCTTTCGAAACTGCGTGTTGCATCGGCCCTTCCATTCAGCGGCCATTGTCTCCGTATGGGCCCCTTCGACTCCGACCTGCCCGCGCGCCTTTCCCCAGCGCTCCTTCCTTATACGTCGTATCTCGCGAAAAAGGGAGCCTTCCTCGTTAGGGAGACTGGACGAAGGAGTCCCCAGACGACATCTTCCCGTCCGGCCGCCGCCTTTACGGCATCACGTCCTGCAGGCCACCGAATCCGACGAGCCTTTCCCCCGTTGCCGCTGCTTCTGCAACAACGCCGAGGGATCGTATTTGTCCGAGCAGACGTCATGGCGCCACACGAAATGCCCTTCCCGCGTGCTGGCCGTTCGGCTGAGGAGATCAGATCGAAGTGGACGGCGCGCTGTCGGCCGGAGAACACGCCTCGGCTGTTAGTATAGGGTCGGCCGGGTGTATTCTACGGCCCGGTCGTTTGTCCTCATTGGCTTTTTCGACTCCGTGTTTCGTGTCCGGTGACCGGTGTTGCAACGGGCGACGGTGAGTCGGCTCTTCGAAGCGGCATGTCCTACGTGAGGTGCTCGTCGACGAAATTAGCGTTGCTCAAGAGGGTTCCGTTCGGACAAGGACATGACAAGAAGTATCCGTTGAGGCTGTTTGGGTGTTTGGATCTCTCTGCTGGGGAGAATGTCGCTATATGCTTTGACGATGAGTTGGTGTTTTGCTTCTTTCTTCGCGTGACTTGTCGGTGGACATTGAGGGAACAGAACTGACGATGGCGAAGTTGGCCGGCCGTGAAAGAAGGTGGCGTGTATATTATCCGAGAATTTATGCGACGACGCTTCTATAGAGGAGCCTGAACTGTCTCCTTAGATGAGTTCAGTTTGGACCTTCTCCGAACCGGGGCGATTTCTCCATTGTCTCCGGACCTCGACACGAGAAGAAGAACGAGAAGAAGGAAGAGAAAAGCTCGTACTAGTCTGAGACTCGTGTACATGGATGGCAATGAGTTGCGCCATAACGCAATTTCCTGAACATCTCGTGAATGAAGAAAAAGTTTCTCAGCTCTGCCCACTGGGCGAACAAGAATTCATTTTAATTGTTTCTTGTTTTAAGGAGTTACCAAGTTATTGGTCGATCGTGACGGGCGTCTTTCCATGGCCGTGGTCTTTCGTACTTTCACCATTTGCGTGTTGTGTTATCGAAGACACCGACACGAAAGCGTATATAAGTCCTGCGTTATGAACCGTCTCCACGAGCACTCGCGCAAGGCAGTATACTGTCCTAAAGAAACCTGACACGCGCTCGCACCCATTCCTCTTGCTATGCCGCACAGGGGTATTGAGATGGGGTACAGACATAGCTGGACATAGTGTGACAAGAAGAGAGAGAGAGAGAGAGAGAGACAGAGAGAGAGACAGAGAGAGAGAGAGAAAGAAGACCTGTGAAAGAGGAAATTCTCTTTCAGGAAAGGAAAGAGGAAGTTACAGTCACAGGCCGAACGGTCATCGTTGGTTAGGGGGAGGGTATAGGGGATAACAGCTGATAGAAGAAAAAAATTGTGAAAGGGAGATGTGACAATCTACAAATATATACTAACGTCATTCTATACCTTTTGGGTGTAATAGCAGAAAGGGCCACGCGATGAAACATGATGTCGAAATATGGAAGCGCGTTTTACAATAGTGCGACTAACGCAGGTATTTTGCTGCGTCCAAGTTTACAACTTTCTTTTTTTTAGTTTACCCTCGTTTTTAATATTTTGTTTAAAAAAACTGAAGCAAAATTTCTCATTTCTAATTTTAGAAAAATTTTTCCTCAAGGCACATATTCTCAAGTGTCACCACCACTCAAACTCTCTGTTAAAATCGTTGACACAAAATTATCTTTTTATTTCCCATTTGACACGTGCCTGGGTTTATGCGAGTGCGGGAGTTGCGTCCGCGCATTACCAAGCCCATTTTGCGCATTCTCCTCGAGTTACACAAAAACTTAGCAAACAAATCGTTGACGCTTTTTTTTTTTTTTTGCGGTCGAGTACGAACACTTGTTCAGCATTTGCTTTCTCCGCCATTACCGCGTGTCTATCCTTCTTTCGTCTTTTCGCATTTTCCGTTCATTTTTTTTCAGCGCTTCCGATCGAGTTCCCGAGTTCGTCCTTCTTGTTTCGTCTCTCTCAAAAGGGTCCTAACGATTTTGAGTCCATCCGGGCGCCGCTCACGTGCGACTCTGCGATGAGAGTCCAGCTCGACTTCGGGCCGCCGGGAATTCAAGTGTAATCAGGATAATTGAGTTTCCGGAGCTGGGGAATGTCCTGCGGAGAAGAAGTCTTCAAAGGGGAAATGCGTTGAAAGAGCGGTAGCTAGCCAGCCACCCTTCTCCTCCGAGCTCACTCCCTTGCTCTCTTTCACCCTCGATGTTATACACGTTTAATTTGCTATATATATTTTTTTGTATTTTTTTTAAAGCGTTAATTCTTTTGGCCCGAGGCGTTGGAAGTCCTGGTGAAATGCGCTCGCGTACCGCTCATTAGCGCGGCCTGGTAACAAAAAGCGAGGACACAAGAATTCGCCCAAGGATGTTTGCAACGCCACTGCTTTCGTGGCTGGTTTGCAGGAATTTTTGTCCCTTTTATTTCCTAACTCACATTTGACTTACATTCTCCTAGCTCTCCATATTATCCTTTCATTTTTTTTTCTGCCACCGGTGTTCGCTTTCTATGCTACTAGAGATTAAAAATACGAGAGGGGCGGGGATATGGTATGCTTAGGACAGAACGTGCCCACGGCAGTTGTTTACTTGCTAATCACGTGCTGGTGCAGCCTTATAGAATGCATATTTTTGAGAATGACGACTGGATTCATTAATCTAACGTCCAGCAAAGTTTACAGCAGCTTTAATTTATAATTTTTTTATTCAGAAGTATATTTATACTTTTATATCGTGTATATCGAGTAAACAAACACCTCATGGCCCCTGGTATATATATATATATATATATATATATATATATATATATATATATATATATATATATATATATATATATATATATATATATATATATATATATATATATATGGAGCGTATCATGCGATGTGTGTTTGTCTTTATTCATCTGACGCAGATCGCAAATGCTTGCTTTTTTTACTAAACATGTGGCTGCTTACACTGACCGAGTGTTGAATATGTTAAAGCACAGGGGCGTAGAAGAGATTTTTTTTTTATTCATCCTTTCATAGTTCCAACCCGACTTAGTCGTTTCCCAAAGTGAGCCCCGCTTTTAACAGCCGGGGAAGCAGGGAAAGAATCTGTCAAAAAATAGGTTAACACTTACGCTACCCGTAAGGTGAAACACTGGGACAGCTGAGGTGTGACCGCAGAGTCGATAAGGTGTCATTTCGGAGCTGGTGGACTAAATGAACGGTAAAGGTGCGGGCGCCCACCATAGAGTCCGCAAAGGCGTTTTGTCTTAAACTGAGTAAAGGCTTGTTCACACAGCTTCGTTTTCTGCGTTTTCTTACGTTACATGCAAGTCACCGAAACGTTCGTGTGTCGAATGTCGTGTGAAAGGCCAAAATCCCGCACTCAGTTACGTTTCAAGCGTGTAGCTTCACCTATACTACGTTTCACCTTATGTTGTACCGCAGAGAAGGCTAGAAGCGCGAGATCATAGCGTTGGGAGCTGCTCTTAACGCACGAGAGCTTGTGCCGCCGAGATGTGTCCCAGAGCGAGGAGCTCGCGCTTGTAGCCTTTCCTGCGGTACATCATAAGGTGAAACAGAGTATTGTGTGCCTAATGTCCGTCTGTTCAGTTTGAAACCTTCCTATGTAGTACCCGATGCCGACAGGACGCCCTCCCCCCCCCCCCAAAAAAAAAAAAATACAAAGAAATCGTCGAGAACAAAATTTCGCCGAAGCACAGTCGGCCCAACCCGCGCGTGCAGGGGACACGCTCTTTCATGCATGATATTAACCAGAGAGTGGAGCAGAAGAAGGAAATTGGTTCTCAGCGGAAGAGAATGTAACAGGGAAAGACAGCGTCCCTATGAGGGTTATACTTATGTCATTCATTATTTCCCTATGTTACCACCCCATTCATGGAGCAAGGAGTTCATGGCTGTCTCTGTTTTCGTCTGAAAGGATTACTCAGGCGAGGATAGCAAATCTGCCGGACTTATCAGTTTGGCAGCAGTTGTAATGACTCAGTTTTTAACTCACTTTTGACTGTTTCAATGTCGCGGAAAGTTACTTTCTCACTTGGGTATGTACTGCCCGTTACGTTTTCCATTTTGCCGACAGCAAGATATACAAACGGTGCTTTCTCCTTGGGACTGACCATCCTCGCAACTGTCTCCTTTGCCCCCTCTCGGGTTGAGTAACATCATGGTCAACTTCCACCAGCTCGCCTGCGCACTGGCTATAATTATGCTCTTTCACGCACTTCAGAATAAAATAAAAATAAGCGCTTGGAACAAAAATGGCCAGATGTCATCACCCAAGCAAAGCGCACATGAAGGCACCCTCGCTCCACCTAATTTCACGCTCGTGGTGTTCGCCAGCTCAACACCTAGCTTTGTTCGTTTTATCACCCGAGAACCTTTCTGGCATAATTAGCGAAAACGCATTGTTTTTGTTGTCTTCTTTATCAACAGTCTCGTGTTTATATTTCTATGTGTCAGTCATGGTGTCACGTGACAGTCATATCGTCACGTGACGTCATGACATCACTGAACTCACGGTATCCACCTGACGTCATTGAGTCGCTGGTGTCATCGTGACTGGACATGACAATGTCACGCCATTGTGTCAGCTGGAGGCCACGTAACAAGTGACGTGTTGCGCGGCGTGACGTCAGTGGCGTGACGTCAGTGTAAAATCTTTTGGCGGAGTGCCAAAAATGGTCGCGTCGATATGGAGCGCGGTAGACGGCGCGAAACCCACGAAGTGTCCCACTAACTGCTGTCGCAGTAATAAATAATCACATACTCTGTCTCCCTTAAAAGCTATAACCACCCGCTTCCTGCTTTTGATAGTATACGAGGGCTCGTGCTGCAGGAGGACCAGCTATACACACCTTTTCCACGGGGGCGCAGCCACCTTGAATGTCGTCACTTTTGGCATACGTTAAAACATCGTTTTGTTCTCTCCACGCCGCTGGAACGTGTTCACGAAAAATGCGTGATTGTCACACTATTCTTGTTTTGCCTCACCTATATTTTCTTGCATATTCCAGGTTGAAATGTCTCGTTATTTTTTTGTCCCGCATACCAGATACGGAACCCACGTGACTGAGAACGAAAGAAAGCAAAAAACGTCTATAGCCACGCGCTCGTGCAGCCTTGGCGGTAGTCCAGGTTAAAGGTGTACGGGAACGAAATGTTTGCACTTATTTCTTTGTTTAGATGAACAAGAGAAGGGCAAACTACAGAGTCACCTAAAACCAAGATTTTCACAGTCCTATCGAGCATAGTTCAGTTCGAATCGGACGAAGTGAATCACGTTCTGGTCGCAGAGGGCGGCGTGACAATGTTCATGTTCCGTCGGGCAACGGCTTGCACGTTTAGGTCCCTCAGGTATCAAATAACCTTGAGGCCGAAGCACCACTTGAACAGTTCCTCGCTGCGACGATGAATTGGTGTTCAGATCCGCACTTGGTTGCCGGGCTGGAACTGGGCGTCGTGGCCTGAACGCCGTCGCAGGCGGTGATCGTCTTTTAATTGTCCACATTGGCGCCCGACGTGGGGCCCGAACCCACGACCAAGAGTTTCGTGCTCTACCGACTGAGCTATAGCCGGTCGCCACACAAAGTAAGAAATTGGCAATGTTTCGCAAAGAGCCGAACTCTTCTTATTGCGCTTCTTGAGACGAAAACAAGTGTATAGATGGTGCGCACTTTTGAAAAAGGAAGCATTGTCTATATCAGTGGTTCTCAAATTGGCGTCCGCGGATCTTTTGGGATTCTCAAAGGCATTTTAGGGGTCCGCGAAGCCCTGCCTCATTAGTCAAGCTTGGCAATAAAAGTTGTATTTCTTTAGATTGAAAAGAAACGTTCCGATTTTGAGTTTGCTTTCTGTGTGGACATCAACGAGAGAAGTCTGCCTGTTAGTAACATCGATTTAGTAAACCATTATCATAAGTAATATACAGCTTTCCTTCCCTCACCACGGGCACGGACGGGATCCCCATCATCTCCGCCGATCCACAAGGGGTCCGCGAAACATAAATGGTTGAGAACCGCTGGTCTATATTTCTCTCTCGCGACTGACCTTTCGTCTGCTCCAGTACCGAACATATCCGGCCGCAAGGGGGAGCGTGAGGATCTGGGCTGAACGAGCTTCCTCTGTTCCTTTGGCTCATTCTCCCTTCTTCAGTCGACTGTGACACGAGTGCCAGGGTGCCAAGAATAACGGCGTCGATGTCTTTCCGCCTCGAATTAGTAACAACCATCGCTTACTGCTACAGCTACTGCTACAACTGAGCGGGTGAAGGAAGAAGAATCTGAAACTGGAGAATTGACTCGGAAAACTGAAAAGACAAGGTGGCAGAAAAAGGGAAACAAGGGAAATGAGAGGACGAGCGTTCGAGAGGGCTGCCAACTTGGGCTGCCATTTAAAGAAACACTTAAACCTAGGAAGAAAAAAACTGTTTTTTCCTGCCTAATTAGCACAAGCATGTCTAAACAAATAAGTTTGTCAAAATAAATGTTTGAAGCTAAGACGAATTTGTGATTTATCTTACATGCTACGAGGTTAGTCTTAAACAGCTTTTGAAAAACTGAGGACTCACAATTCACGGTGTGCCTTTAACTGCGAGGGTTATACTAGACCTATTAAATAAGACGCTCAGAGTATTCGGCACTCCGTTCCCGGATTTTCTTCTGGGCGCCGCCATTTTGACGCTAAGTGCTGAGCGGGAGCAATTGGCGACTAGTGTGTCGTGTATACGATTCGAAACTGCGGCTTCCTGAGCGTTCGAAGCGGCGTCAGGAAGTTCGGTGGGTATCGTTTTGCTCTGTTCACGGTTTGTTTTAACGTTTCGTTCCTGCGATCAGAGATTAAGATAACCAGCAACAATGATTTGAATGCACCAAGATGACTGACGTGTTCTTGAAGCGTTATTTAGTGTCTCTAGGTTATACCCATACGTATGTTCGATGCGTGGGCACGCTGCTATCGCCATTAGCAGGAGATTCGTGGGTATGCCGGGCTAATATACGATCAGGAAAAACTTTCACGAGGGCCACGGGCGTGCACTTGTCGAGTCCGCCGGCGCGCGAGCGCTCGCAGCGATCAAATAGCCCCGAGGCGAGTTCCTCTCGCTCGCTCCTCCCGGGAATCGATAGCCTTCGTTATCCGGGCAGCGGGGACAAGAAGCCCAAAAAAAGAGGACGGAAGGAAGGAGTATCGCGCGACAGCAGTGCACGTTCCTGCGCGCGTGGCTTAATCAGATCATGTTCCACGAGTCTGCCCTCTTCAATAAGTTGCCCTTGGGCAAGACCTTTTGTTCAGAGTGTGTGTTTCGGTGATCTTCAGCTAGTCACCCTTGAGGTTCTATGCATGCGGTCGGCTTAGTCAGAAACTTGCGCGTGTTTTTTTTTCTCGTTTTTTTAATGAGGTTTTAGTGTTTAGTAAGGAAACAAAACGACTCTGACATTGTTATAAGAGGAAAGGAGAGAAAGAGAGCGACCAGATGGTTATAAAGCTGCAAACAACGCGTGACGTGACAATAAACGCCAGTCCACAATGCACCGTTTCCTCACGTTTGCGTCAGGTAGTGACTAATTCGACGTCTATACTTTCAAAATAAATTTACATATTATTTTGAAGATGCCTCCCGCACGGGAGCCGAAACGTCTTATAAAATTTGTTTTTTTTTCTGTTGTGTCAGGTCGGTGCTCTTATTATAATTATAATTTTGTGATTGTTAGAGCCTCGACATGGGAAACGGGGACCAGGGAAGGTTTAAAAGGGAGCGTTTAATACACGTCTGGCGGGTACGCTTGCCCAGCAAAAAGAACAGTGCGCCACGCGAGTGGTGGCGCGAGCTTGGGGTCAGTCGTCTTCTTTTGCGACAGCGCTTACACTCGGCCATCCTAAAATTCAAGTGTCCTCACTTGATGTGTCTTCGATGTCAACATCAAATGTGTTGAGTCGTTTCAGTTTGTCGACGGGAGCTGTCGACGTATAGAAACGTTGCGTCTGCTTGTGGCCAGGCATATCCTCAATGCGGTAGGTGTCATTAGAAAGTCGCTCCGTGACTACATATACGGTCCTTTTGTGCTTTTCTTGCAACCTGCGCGACTCTCCTGTTGACGTCGGTTCTCGTTGGACCACGACTATGTCGCCTGGCTCAAACGTGGGCGCTTGACGTCGCTTCTGGTTGTAGCGGCGTCTTTGCTTTTCTTGGTCAAGGCGGATGGCTTGGAAAGCTGCCGCTCTACGACTTGAGATGTATTCTTTCGTTTTGTTGGTCCCATCACGCAAAGCTTCGTCGAGATGGTCTTTCCTCATGCTTCTTGACTCGTAGCTGAACAACAGTCTGAACGGTGTGCTTTCAATTGCCTTAGGATACGTTTTCTTCAGGCTCCACTGGACAAGGTCAATAACTTCATCCCAGTTTTTCCCAGTTTTGTCTTTCGTTAGGGTGGCAATCGCTGGAGTGATCGTCCGATTAAAACGTTCGACTTGGCCATTAGCCCGCGGTGTTGCTGTTGATGTCAAAACGTGAGTGATGTCACAGTCATCACAGTACTTCTTAAATATGGAGCTTGTGTAAGCCACCCCCCTGTCCGTCATGACTCGGGTCGGTGGCCCAAAGAGTCCAACGATGTGTCGCAGACATCATGTGGTCGCTTTGGCTCCTGTGTTCCTATCAGGAGTGAGCATCACAAACTTCGTGAACCCGTCCATGGCAACACTAAGGCATGGTTCCCGTGGTCTTGAATTGGGAACGGTCCTCTTACTACAAAAATGGTCCATGGTCATCTATGGAAAATTATATGGCAGGCTATCAGCCCCTATGGCCCTCTATGGTCGGCCATAGAAATACATAAATACAGCTACAGCCAACTATAGAGAAATCTATGGCCCTGTGTCTAAAGACTGGGAACCAATACAATTTCTTTATCCGCCTATAGAAAACTATATGGACCCGTGCCTAAAGACTAGGAACCAACAAATGTTCTTTACCCGCCCATAGAAAACTCTATGGCCCCGAGTCTAAAGACTGGGAACCAATAAATTGTCTTTACCGGTCTATAGAAAAAATTATGGCCCCGAGTCTGAAGACTAGGAACCAATAAATGTTCTTTACACGCCTATAAAAAATCACTACCGACACTTACTTTTTTAGAGAAAAAGCTCCAGCCTCCAGGTTAGAATATTAAAGCAATACTAAATTTCTGTAATATCGGTGACAAAGCATGACCCAAAATATGTTCCCTGCTGTTGCGACGGGTCGTGAAAACCAGTAATATTGTTTGTTTGAAAAATCCATTGAAATACTTGTGCAGCAAATAAATCGATTATTACGCAAAGAAGTGAAATTAGATTACACTGGCACCAAACAGCGCAATCAAGCAATAGCTTTCATCACTTCATTGTGAACATGATTAATAAAAATTATTAAAAATATATTTATTAAATTTTAGTTAATTAGCCCAATTATCTACAATTGCGTTTTTCAGGGTGTTGAATTAAGAGATGGGGCTATTCCAAGAGACAATTCAAATAATGTATTAAGTACGAATAATATTTGCTCCGCCTCTCCGTGTTTGTGCGACAAATGACGGCAGTCACCGGCCAAGTCGGATTCAAATATAAGACTGCCATATATAGAGGTAGTGCGAATTTAGCGTACGTATTGAGGGGTGGGGGTTCGGTGTTGCTGCGTTGTTGATGTTGTGTGGGGGTTCTGTTCGTGCTGTGTGTATTTTGTGTGTTCAGTGATGTATTTCTATCTACCATGTACCGTTCAAAAATCGGGAGAACTTGTAAAGAATTTTTTTTAGAGTGTGCTTGCTAAAGAGAGCCTTAGGAAAACTGATATATCCTTCTTTAGCAGACCGTATAATGGCTAAAGACACCAAATGAAAAGTCACAGGCAGCTATAGCCAGCCATTAGAAAAGCTAAAGAGCGCTATGGCTGGACAGTGATAGGGCCATAGACAAAACTAAAGAGGCCTATAAAGACGACCATAAAAAATGCTAAAGACTGCCTATAGAAAATGCTTTAGCTAATTGGGCCAAATAGCTAAAGCCGACAATACAAAAATTTTCTATAGCCGACCATATGACATTTTTGTGTTTGCTAAGTGATCAAGATGGAGGGTATGGAACGGAACACTGATCTTGTCAATGGGATGCAGCATGCCTGGTTTCTTGCCTGTAGGACTCTTGTTGTAGAAACATTCAGCGCACAAGGCCACGCTCCTCCGCACATAGCGCTTCATTCCCGCGAACCAGTATTTTCCCTGGATCCGTTTGATTGTTTTTTCCGTCCCAATATGTCCAAGTTCATCATGGAAACTCCGCACTACCTGCCATCGTAGTGGTTTTGGCACAAGCCACAATAGCTTTGTCGAGTTTACGTCGATATTTCGGAAAATAACATTTCTTTGAAGTTTATATTCTGAGTGGATGCGTCGTTCATCCACCTAGAACGCAGGTCTACCTAGAACTTCTTTGATGTGTTTCGCTTCGGTATCCAGTTGAGCAGCAACCATCCAGTCGTCCGAGTCGGTCGTCACTGTAGCGTAAACATGAAGTCCTTCACACGCTTGCATTTCTTCCGCTGGTTCTGTCGGGGACCGGCTCAATGCATCAACATGTTGCTAGAGGCTGCCTCTCTATGAGCAACCGTGAAGGTGAATTCTTGTAGCCGCAACCGCCAGCGTGCTACTCGGGGAAGGATATCACGTTTGCTCATTGTTCCCCGTAGAGCGCTGCAGTCTGTAACACTAGGGAAGTCAATTCCCAGAAGGTACGTCCGCAGTCGTTCCAACGTCCATACCACAGCAAGTGCCTCCAGCTCATAGGAATGGTGCCTCTGACGTTTGGCGACTTACATACATTACGGGGTGGAACTGTCCATCACTTTGTGGTTGTAGAAGCATGCCCCCAGTCCTCTTTTGCTGGCATCGGTGTGTACTTCGGTCGGGGCTTCATGATGGTAGAGTGCCAACACAGGACGCTCTTGTAAGCGCTGTTTAAGGATACCAAACGCTATTTCCTGGTCACTAGTCCACTCCCAAGGTGCGTCCTTCTTGAGGAGTTTTGTCAAGGGCTGGGCGAGTGTTGCCCAATCCTTGACAAACCGCCTGGAATAACTGGCCAGTCCGACAAGCTGTCGAACTTCATGCACTGT
The DNA here is from genome assembly GCA_037355805.1 of Ixodes ricinus. Taxonomy (NCBI): domain Eukaryota; kingdom Metazoa; phylum Arthropoda; class Arachnida; order Ixodida; family Ixodidae; genus Ixodes; species Ixodes ricinus. The sequence continues at coordinate 54,123 of JAZHYW010032549.1, read as the reverse complement.
TGACGGTGTTGGGAAGTCAATTAGATCCTTGACTTTGTAGTCGCTGGGGCTGAGTCCGGTCGCTCCGATCTCGAAGCCCAGATATGTGAATTTGTCGGTCATGAAGGTGCATTTGCTAACACGAAGCGTAAAGCCCGCAGCTTGCAAAACCTGGAAGACGTGCTCGAGATGAGCAATACCCTCATCAAAGTCTCTGGAATAGATAAGGATGTCGTCCATGTATGCCAGAGCGACACCATATCTTAACGGTCCAAGGACAACATTCATCATGCGTTGAAAAACTGCTGGTGCATTGGTGAGACCGAACGGCATTTTCAAAAACTCGTAATGTCCGTCTGGTGTCACGAAAGTCGTCTTAGCTCAAGACTCCTTAGTCATTGGAACTTGATAATAGCCAGAAGCTAGATCGAGCGTTGTAAAACAGTACTTTCCTTGAAGTCGGTCCAGCTGATCTTTTATAAGCGGTAAGGGATACTTGTCCTTCTTAGTAATCGCATTGAGTGCTCTATAGTCAACACAAAGACGCTCCTCCCCGGTTTTCGTTTTCACAATGAGCAATATGGACTCGCATATTCTGATGACGAGTCGCACACCACGCCCGCTTCCTTCAGTTCCTCAAGGGCCTGGTTTACTCGAGTACGTTGGTCATAGGCCAGTCGGTACGGACGAAACGATACTGGCTTCGCACCAGAAATAGTCTCGATTTTCATTTCCGCTGCACTAGTCGTGCCAAGCTCGAAGGCGTTAGCTGCAAAACAGTCTCGGTGCGCGTTGATAAGAGCTAGGAGCTGATCGAATTCTTCGGTAGTCACCTGAGGTCCTGTTCGTACCTCTTCTGCTTTGATTGGTTCCAGGAGATCCGTCGTCCTTCGCTTGATGGCGGTTTCAGACGTTTCTGAACACCAGGAGCCTCTGGCTGCTACATCGCCTTTCGAAATATTGACGTTGGAAGTGGATATGTTCAAAATAGGCAAAACCGTATCCCCATCTTTTGTGACGTTGATTACACAAGCAGGCAAACCGTGTTCCTTGCCTTCTTGCATCCGCAACTGTGCGTCAACAAAGACGTGTCCTGCCGCAGACTCCTTGGTCGTCAGATGAACGATCCCCACGTAGTTCGGTGGAATCACAACAGACTCCTTGGCCCATAACACCAGGGAGTGTGGTGGAAGATCAGGGACTTGAATGTGTTGGAGCCGTTCATCATCATCAGTAAAACTGCCTTGTTCCTCAAAAATGCGAAGCGTGTTCCTTCTTCGCACGATGGTAACATGCGGTTGCTCTGTAAACGGTTGTCCAACAAGAAGAGGAATCGCTTGTGCTTCACTGGGAACAACGTAGATTGGAACGCGGGCTGTCGCCTGGTCTACGGTGACACTTGCTTCCGTGATTCCGCACGGTAGGACCTGACCAAAACCGATAGCCTCCAATCTTACATCCTCGGGACGGCTGGTTATAGTTGATGCCCAGATTATCGGCATCCACCTTGCGCAGCGTAACGCACTGACTTCCAAGGTCAATATAAGCTCGGACAAGCTTCCCGTCTACGAGAGCGTCTTGAAAATACTTTTCGTTTTGCGCATTTACTTGTTCTTTGTTTTCGATGTGATGATTTTCTACGGACACACTTCCTCTGCCGCTTGATCTGCAGTCAGCTGTTTTATGTCCTGTTCGGTGACATTTGCTACAGTGTTCTCGCTTCTTTGGTTTACTGCAGTTTACAGACATATGTCCGTATTCGTCACAGTTGAAACATCGCGGTTCACCATTAGAGTTGAATGGCGGTTTTCGTTTCGGGAGTCTGTGAGGCATTTCGGTCGCTGGGTGAACTGTTCTTTCCTGCCCTTGAACCGGTTGCCGCATCGGATCGGTGGGACGCTTCCCCGACGGCGGTGAGTCGGTCGTCCAAACGTTTGAGGCACTCCAGCAGATCCTCTGGAGTAGAAAACTTGACAACGCGCAGGCTCCGAACGAGCGCTTCGTCACTGATGCCTGTAATGACATAGTCCACAATCTGATCTTCCGGAAGTTGACAAAGACGCGCCAGGCTGAGTTTCTCATGGAAATACTGTTCAACGGTTTCGTTCGGGAGTTTTCGCCTCGCTTCCATTTCCTGGTGTCGGCGCTGTAGGTTTACGACCGGTGGAAAAGCCTTTTTCAGCTCCAGCTTCCATTCAAGCCACGAACGCTGGACACTGACGAGGCCGTCGTACCACGTTTTGGCGATTCCTTCTAGCTTCGTTAGCGCAAAACACGCCGTCTGTATCTCGGTCCACGAGTATATCGCTGATAGTTCGTCAACTTTCCGTATCCAATGTTCAACTGTCTGCACCGGATTCGTGACGGGGTTGAACACTGGTACCAGCTTACCGGACTCTGCAGGTGGTCTTGGGTCGTGCGTGTGCTGGGTTGCGGGACGAAGCAGGTCAGCCATGCCTGCGACCGCTCCTCGCACGGCGGCTTGTACAGCTTCCTGTACAATAGTCTGAAGCCCAGACAGGTCACCTGTCGGTCCGTACAACCCAGTCTGGATTGTTGGCGGAACGCTTGCTGGGCCTGCCAGTGGTATTCGTTGCCCCACGGTGTCGGTGTCGAAGCGTTCCGAATCTTGACCTGCCACGCCATTCTTGGCTCGTGGTTGCGTCGTCGCTACCGCCAAGGCTCGTGCTCCCTGTTCCAGTCGCAACGGTTGCTGGAAGTCGGGGAGGGCCCGCCGCCGCAGTCTGCCGTATTCGGTTCAGCTCGCTCCGCCGCCGCCCTTCCTCGTCCATGTCGAGGTGCTGGTCGGTGCCGCTGCTGTGACGATTCGTGGCCACAGAAGTCGACTTGCGCTCGGTCGTGGTCGCTGGATCAGGCTTGGTTCATCCCACTTCTGATATGTTAGAGCCTCGACATGGGAAACGGGGACCAGTGAAGGTTTAAAAGGGAGCGTTTAATACACGTCTGGCGGGTACGCCTGCCCAGCAAAAAGAACAGTGCGCCACGCGGGTGGTGGCGCGAGCTTGGGGTCAGTCGGCTTCTTTTGCGACAGCGCTAACATAATCAATAAAATTTGTAATATAGTGCCTCTAGGGGGCGCCACCAAGCAGGGAAAGTCGTAAAAGACGACGAAAAACGGACACGAGACGCGTGACACGGGTGTGGCCCGAGTTGGCGTCGACATCGCGCGTACGATGGAACGTCAATAAATCACGAATATTACATGGTGTCAGAAGTGGGATGGCGGAGAGGGGAGTACAAGAAGCAAAGAAGTTGATGAACAAGCATCGTTTTGGGACTCAGGAGTACTATGACGCACTGCTGGAGTGGCCAAGGGACGGAATTCTAAAATCTCCGGTACAGCGCCTCATGAACCGCCACACGCGAGCGCACGTTCCCGTACATCCAAGAACTACAGCTCCTTCGACGAGTTGCATCCCTCCAACCAAAGAAAACTGATCTTCCTAAGAAGTATGAAGATGTCTTTGAGGGACTGGGAACAATCAAAGGCGTGAAATACAGTATGAAGCTAAAGCCAGACGCAGAAGGTGTAGTTCACCAGCCAAGAAATGTGCCTGCAGCGATTAGGGATGATCTAAAAAAGAGCTAGATCGAATGCTCGAAGAGAAAGTCATCACACCAGTGTCGGAACCTACTGAATGGGTTCATCCGATCGTAGTGGTAAGAAAAAGCAACGGCAAGGTGCGTGTTTGCATGGATCCCCAAACACTCAACAAGGTCCTACTACGGGAGCATTTCTGCATGCCAACCTTAGAAGACATCGCAACACGCGTGCATAAGGCGAGGTATTTCTCAGCTCTGGATGCCTCTACAGGGTTTTGGCAAATTCAGCTGGATAGGAAGAGCTCCTACCTGTGCACCTTTGCAACCCCTTTTGGACGCTACCGTTTCCTCAAGATGCCCTTCGGCATCTCAGCTGCACCTGAGGTTTTCCAGAAGGCGATGCTTCACGTCCTCGAGGGACTTGAGGGCGTTGAGGTAATGATAGACGACATTTTGGTATGGGGAGAAACTGTACAACAGCATAATGAGAGACTGCAGGCAGTTCTACAGCGTTGCAGGGACGTCAACCTGACGTTGAACAAGGCAAAATGCAAGTTCCTGCAGACCGAAATAAGATACCTGGGTCACATCTTCTCAGACAAGGGCCTACAGGTGGACCCAGAGCGAGTGAGTGACATCCTCAGCATCACAAGGCCACAAAACACCAAAGACTTAAAAAGTTTTCTTGGAGTCATCACCTATGTGAACAGGTTCATTCCGCACATGGCGGAACTCGGTGCTCCACTACGAGAACTCCTGAAGAAGGACGTGTCGTGGAGCTGGGACGAGCACCACGAGAGCAGTTTCCAGGCACTGCGGGAAGCGCTGATAAAGGCACCCAGTGTTGCGATTTTATGACAAGCAGGAGCCTCTCACCCTTTCAGTTGATGCCAGCTCTCATGGACTAGGAGCGGTCCTACTACAAGGAGGTCAACCTGTGGCCTACTCGTCACGGTCTCTAACAGAGACACAAGTACGTTATGCGCAAATTGAAAAGGAACTCCTTGCCATCGTTCACGGATGCACACGTTTCCACGATTACATCTTCGGACGAACCGTCCAAGTTGAAAGTGACCACAAGCCACTAGAAGCAATCTTCCAGAAGCCACTGAACCAGTGCCCGCTTCGACTGCAAAGGATGCGGCTAACCTTGCAGAAGTATGACATCCAGGTAAAGTACAAACCTGGCAAGGAACTCTACGTAGCTGACACCCTATCGCGATATCCATCAAGTGGAATGTACCACGAAGACTACGAGGTGAACACACTGGAAGTCCTCCCAGTCACAGACAAGAAGCTGGAGGAGTTCCGTGGGGCAATCGTGGAAGATGAAGACATGAAGATACTGCTACAGTACGCAGAGACTGAGTGGCCAAACGACAAGATGCAGGTTCGTGAGAGTTTGCGATCCTACTGGCCCTATCGGGACGAGGTCCATGCTGAGAAAGGACTTCTGCTTCGTTCCAACCGGCTAATAGTCCCAAGAAAACTTCGACCAGAGATGCTCCGCCTTCTGCACGCATCACATGGGGGCATCGAGAAGACCAAACACAGAGCCCGAGAGGTGCTGTATTGGCCAGGACTGGACCGTGACATTGAGGAAACGGTACAACATTGCAAAGTCTGCAAGCAGTACCAGCACCAACAACCTCGCGAGCCTCTACGGAGTCATCCAGTCCCAACGGGACCCTGGCAGAGCATTGCTATGGATATATTTCAACATCAAGGGAAGCACTACTTGATAGTAGTGGACTATTATTCCTTTTTCTACGAAGTCCACCTCATGAACAAGACGAATGCACTAAGTGTACTCAACGGCTGTGCAGCTACCTTTTCCCTACATGGACTGCCACTACAAATCATCACGGACAACGGTCCTCCGTTCAACAGTTCCGTCTTCGCCAGCTATTGTGAACAGCACAGTATCTCTCATGTGACGTCAAGCCCTTACTACCCAAGATCAAATGGGATGGCGGAGAGGGGAGTGCAAGAAGCAAAGAAGTTGATGAACAAGCATCGTTTTGCGACTCAGGAGTACTATGACGCACTGCTGGAGTGGCGCAACACGCCAAGGGACGGAATTCTAAAATCTCCGGTACAGCGCCTCATGAACCGCCACACGCGAGCACAAGTTCCCGCACATCCAAGCTTCTTGCAGAAGAACTCACCGGATCAAGGAGCAGTAACAGAAAAACTACTCGACCACAAAAAGAAACAAGCAAAGTACTACAACAGGGGAACCGTACCACTGCCTGATCTCAAGCCAGGAGAACCCGTAGTGGCTCGAGCCACACAGCTCGCCGCACGCGAGAACGACCATGTCACTTCTTCATTGAAGACGATTGATTTTTACTCCCGCCAGGGGAGACAAAAGAGGAGATCGACGAAGAAGAAGAATAAAGGCAGTTGAGATCTGGCACGCAAGCTTTCAGGTCGTTCTTTCTCGGACCTCGCTTGCCACCTCAACATTGGTGACCCGGACGTGATTCCACTTGAATAAACCACAGCTCTGGATCAGAGGTCCAGAAGGGCGGTAACTTGATGTTGACGGTGGAAACCGACAGGCGATCGCCAATGTTGAGGTGGCAAGCGAGGTCCGAGAAAGATCGACCTAAAAAGCTTGCGTGCCAGATCTCAACTGCCTTTATTCTTCTTCTTCGTCGATCTCCTTTTTGTCCCCTGGCGGGAGTAAAATCAATCGTCTTCAATGAAGAAGTGACATGGTCGTTCTCGCGTGCGGCGAGCTGTGTGGCTTTGAGCCACTACAACAAACCTGTGTACGTCAGAAATCAGGCAAGCCACCAGTGGGCACCAGCCATCGTCCTCACAAGGAAGCAACCTCGCTCGTACATTGTTCAGGACGACGAGGGACTATTACATCAGAGGAATAGGGTTGTGCTGCGACAGAGTACCAGAAGAGCGAAACCTCCTGCGTGCTACACCGACCCGAACTTCTACTGACTTAAAAGAAAGAAGAGAAGGAGGGAGATGCAAAATAGTGCCTTTAGGCGGCGGCGCCAAGCAGAAGAAAGTCGGAAAAGACGACGAAAAACGGACACGAGACGCGTCGACACGGGTGTGGCCCGAGTAAGCGTCGACGTCGCGCGTACCATGGAACGTCAATAAACCACGAATATTACAAAATTAAAGAGCCTCACCTGTTAATTTAAATCTAATCGCAGAGCCAGGAAGAAACCATGTGGCAGACTTGTACACGTTGCTGAAAAATAGTAAGGAATTACATTTACAATTACTCAAGGCTAAATTGTAATTTTTTACAATTACAATTACCTTCTCATAAAAGTAAGTGACCGTTACACCCAAAAGTAATCCGTTACTTTCGTGGCGTTACTTTCAACAATATTTTCCTCAATTAAGAAACAAAGGGAAGAAGGTTATTAAAGTTCTTATTGTTGCCATCTGTTACATTTATTGTCCTTGAGTATTTTGAGCAACAGCTGGCTCTCGAAAGTCTCGTCAGACATTTTGCTTAATTTCTTACTGAAGATGTCGACTGCTACGCTGAACACCCTTTGAACTGAGGCACTGGATGGGAGTGCCATATTGTGCCTCACGAATATTTAATGCTCTGCATTGAGCTTTTTTAGCGCAGCAATGGAAGTACTATTTAGCTCGAAGATAGAGCAGAGCTTCATCGTTGCAGCCGTTGCCTGATATTCGAGAGTTTTAGTAGAGTTGGTAACAGTAACGTGATAATTAAATAATAAATAAGGTTTGGCTCGATATTCCTCTTTCTTTGGTTCTAAACAGATGGAGCCTGGGTTGAGACGTTGGTGAATAAGAGTTTCCAATATATAAATACAAGTAATCGAGAAAAAAAAACACCAGGACACTCATAACAACAATTAATTAGAACGTTGGTTAAAACAAGGAAATGTAAACACACGTTTGCTGTGGGTACCTTTCTTGGTGCCGTTCAAAAACGCACGGAGCACGGACCGACTGCAATTTACTCCGGTGTTCTCCAGATAGACGTCCACTGATGCCACGGGCAGTGAAGGGTAGATTACTAAGTAAGCCACACTATGGCCCTACTCACGAGTTTCACTCTCTCCTCAAGCCCAGAATATCAAGTCTACGTCAGCCACCATTAAGTTTTATTTGTAAAAATATCTGCTTGAGATAAAATGCGTCCTGGTGGGGTAAAAACAGGAAAAAGAAAAAAGGAAGACTATTACCATTTTCGAAGTGCTCGCAAAAAGCTGACTCAGACAAAGGGTGACTCACAAAAAGGGTGACTGAGATGCAGATAACCTGGCTGGAATTCACAAATAAAGTGGGCCAACCCTAGAAGTTGGACTACAAAAAAGTAAGTAGCTTTTAAAACAGGGTCAAGTAAGGTGAAAGAAGCAGAAAAAACACATCCTGTTTTCTAAGAGAAGATAATAAGTGTGCAGCAACGAACGAGGATGCTTGTGGAAATAACACCTTCACATATTATCACATCACTTTTAGTGGATTTTAGGGTAGACGGAGCGTTGTCTCGTGTTGTGAAATTATGAAAATGGTCGTAGTCACTATAACCGAGAAGGACATTGTTAATTCTTCTCCGTGCACTTACCGCCTCGAGCTTCTCGAAGAGGCATACAATGACTTGGTGTCCTCCTCTCCCCGCCTTCCGTCGCAAAGAAAAACAAAGACACTAAAAAAAGCGGATATAACTTGCTCCCCCCCCCCCTCTATTTTTTTTTGTAGAAATGTTTATTTGGATTTTTTGACATTGTTGTTAGGATGTAAAAAAAATTAGATTCAGGGGCTTGGTGTTGCAAAAAAAGGCTTTGCGGAACTGAAGAGTGCCAAGCCTCCCTTTGCGCTGGTCAATTCGCGTGACAGTGTCACTGCGCTCAACTTTACCAAATATAAAAAAAAAATAAAAACGGCGTTTTCTTTAGAAAGGGGGGGGGGCTGGTCCTGAAAAAAATGTAACGGATTACAAGGAATCCGTTACGTAAAAAATGTAAGGGAATTACTTTAAAATTACTCAAGAAAATATGTAATTATTCCGTTACTAAATTACCGATAAATGTAAGGGATTACAAGTAATTTCGTTACTTGTAACGGATTACGTACAAGTCTGCCATGTGGTATATCTGCGACGCGCATAGACACGCTTTTGCTTCCTGCTTGTTGTTGCCTTTTTTGGCCTCGTTACGGGGTCAGTTTCCGAAGAGCGGTGCTAACGGATTCCTTAAGAATTCACCAATGGATCTTCCTGTAATTGTTTTCACCCCTTTTCTATAGGGGTATTCACTGGGCGCCATATTTGAGGTGACTGCCCACAGCGCATGCTCGGGATGAGTTCTCATTTATGGTCTACCAAAGAAGACAATCTTGATGGTGTGCAATGCGCGTGTTGTAATCGTTGTAGAAGCTTGCCGTCAGCACGTGCTCAGCATCAGCGAGCTCAACTATGGCCGCCAGTGAATACCACCTATACTTTGCGACTCAGAGTACGTCGACGCCCTTTGATACGGTCATCCATATCACTCATGGAAAGGGAGGGCGCCACGAAACTCTCTCACCTAGACTGAAGGCCTTAGCGCTCGGAGGTAAGACGTCACCAACGTCAGAGGGAGGAGGCGATCCTGGAAGTTGGGCTTCTGCTTAGGCTTCTCCTTGAGTTTTCCCACTTTTATGCTCTTCTTTGTTTCCGGACACTCGGCAATCCGAACGCCGCGGTAATCGTAGTGCCGTATTCGGAATATGCTAAATACAATTTTAAGTTTACCCGTTTGCATGAGTTTGCATTTTTATAATCAAAAGCATGCTTTATCTTTATTTTATATTCGAGGTTGGGATTGCACGTTTGTATATTCTCTACAACGAAAGAAACGAAACTACCACCTGTGATGTATCGCGAGTAAGACCCCAGTGGCAGCCGTTTGTCGCTCGACTCGTTCGTTTTAATCATGGCTCCCGACTGACCGAGACCCGTGCTCTTTCAAACCGCGCGCTCTCACCACGCGGGGACCGCGCGCTTCCCGACATGTCCCGCCATATTGGGCAGGAGATCGAACTATAGGGGGAGCTTTATCGAGCTTGTTGTCCTCACAGCCCGGTGTTTACAAACACAAAGTAACAAAGAAATTGAACGTCGTCATGCACGGTCTGGACACGAGCGCTTCACTCTTATTAGTGCTTTGGTTGCACGAGGAGCGGCCATTCAAATCGTCACCATCGATATCGCTGATCAAAACAAACAAGAAAATTCGGCTTGTTGTCCCCACAGCTGAAGCGTGCCGCCAGAGGCGTGACTGTTCGATCTCCTCCCCAATAGCATAAGCAGATACATCACACCACCTTAACCCAGAAGCCGACTGCCGGTTGATGCCACCATTCGGCTCAGAAGTTGAAACCGCATGGGTGTCGACTCGGGGTATTCAATCGTTCATTTCGGGGTGTTTCTTCGTGTGTTTGAGAGATTCGAGTGTCGACGGAGAACATCGACACGCTACAGAAGAAGAGGATAGGCATAACTGTCACCGGCGAGCTCAAGCACGACGACGACATCTGGGGTATAAAACGCGTTGTCGGCTTCAAAAAGTTATTTTCGTTATATGCAGCAGCGTCTGTGGCTTGCTTCTTCCGTTTATATCATGTGTGCCGTGTATTTTTATGCTACGACTTCTGCGTTCTGTTTCGGATGAAGCTCGAGAGACTGCACGAAGTGTCTCGAGCGATGCCGAGAGGCATCAATCGGCCGTTACCTGAGGTGCTATACTCTGTTTCACCTTATGATGTACCGCAGGAAAGGCTACAAGCGCGAGCTCCTTGCTCTATTTTTCGTTTCAGCTTGGGTCCAGATGCAGCCGATGCTACGAGCGCGAGCGTGTGGTCCTGAACAGTGTTTGCATTGCACGGCGCGCGTGCTTGGCAGGGACGCTGAAAGCCCGGAGCTCGCGCTTGTAGCATCGCCTGGGGCACATCTCGGCGGCACAAGCTCTCGTGCAGTAGGGGCAGCTGCCAATGCTATGAGCTCGCGCTTCTAGCCTCCCGCTGTGGTACAACATAAGGTGAAACGGAGTATAGTATAGTACCCAAATTTTCTTATGGACGCTACGCGATGAAACGCGCGTCCGCATCTGACTTCATCGAGACCTTCGTTTCGTCGGAGCTATAACTCGGGAAGGTTTTGCTGTTCTCTTGATGTATCGGTAGCGTTGCAAGGTAGCCATTCGACTAAGAAAATATGTTGTTGGGTGACTGATAAAAATAATGGGCGTTCATAAGTGTATGAGTAGTAAAACCGCGATGAACTTGATTAACTGAATTGACTAACTAAAAATAAACGTCGAAGATTGAGGTAGATACTCACTCTTTCGAAAATAATGTTTTTCTACTTTTATTCGGCGTCATTTTTCTTCCCACCAAAACGGTAACTTTTATGCTGTTTTATCTTGAAAGAAACATAATCCCTCTACAACACGTTATTACTTTTGTAGACAATATTTACCGCTATCATTTGGTTCTGTATTATTACATTGCTACTATGAACTGTTTTGGCGTGTCGCATAATTCAGTGTCATGCCATCTTATGACAATTATTGTTTATAAATCATTGTTTTTCTGAACGATATTTACATTACTTAAGAAGTTTGTTTCTAAGCAAGTCCATTTTTTTCCCGAGGCATCGTTGTACGCGTATTATTCTTACACTGCGCCGTAATGTTTTTTTCCCTAATAATTTACCTGTGTACACCGTTCTAGCCTTTAACTGCTGTAACTATTCTAGGGAAGAAAACATGTATGCGTTAATAAACATTTGTCGCTACGAATGTAAATCCACGTGCAATGCTTTTATGTCAGCTGTTCCGCGGCGCCCGATCGCTTCCCGTGCAACAATATTTGTTTACTAGACTATCTGTTATTTCTAAACTACTTCAGAGATAATAAAACATGTTTGTACTAATAACACGTCCCCCCTTGGGAAAAGCTAACGCTGACCCCTTCACTTTTTTTATTTGGCTTTCTCTATTTTTTGCTGCTTCTTTTTGCCCTCTTGACGGGGTCAGCGTTAGCGTTTCCCAGAGGGAGACGTATGTTGCGTTTCCCAAGGGTCAAGCAAACGGATTCCCCAAGAATTCGCAAATGGATCTTCCTGTAATTTTTTTCACCCCTTTTTTATACGCTGCCTGTTAGAGTATACGTCGACGCCCTTGGATAGGGTCATCCATATCATTCGTGGAGTGAACCGCGTCCATATCACTCGTGGAGTGAACCGCATCCAACGTTTTGGCTGCACACATACATCACAGCCCACGCACCTCTACTGCGGAAACCCAGAGCAAAGAACAACCGTCGACTGCAGAGCGGAAACTGAGCACGCCCGCATTCCATGCACCGCGCCGCGGCGCAACACCTCCTAGATAACAAAGCCGTCGTGCTGAATGAGATGGCGCCATCAGAGAAAGCCAACGCTGGGCCCAGATTGGACACAACGATTGCGTCAACGTTGGCTCAAACTTGACTCGAAGCCCATTGCTGACGCAGCACTAGCACTGGTTTCTAATCTGCCCTTACAAAAATCATCATTGCGTTAATTTCAATGAAGTTTCCAATATATTCTTCAATAATAGCTTACAAACTCAATTGAAACTCATTGATCATTTTTGTAAGGGTGTGTCCAGCGTTGGCCTTCTTCTGCTGACGCCATTTCATTCAGTACTACGGCATTGATATCTAAGAGATGTTGCGCGGCCCCTCCTCCTCTCTGGCTCCGCGCCAGCTGTGCGCGTGACTTTGCTGAAAACGAAAGGGCTGCGCTTCGGACCAATGGGAGCGTCTCACGTGTCACCCTCTCCCCCTTCTTCTCCCTCTCTCCCCGGCACTCACAAATGTTTCCGTCAAAACGAGCGTTCTAATACATTAAGCAAAACAATGTACACCGTACGATGAACGATTGAGCAAAATTTACGCTTGCAAGGTGACGAAATAACGGCTGTGACAGACTATAAAACGTTCTACGCATCAGGATGTGAAAAAAAAAGAAGAAAAGCTGCATGCGAATTAACTTTTTTTTAGAACGGAACGAAAGCCAATGTTTGGAAAGCGTTGTCAACCCTTCGCGTTTTCGACAGTGAACGCGTTGCGATGCGTACGACAGAACAGGCAAATATCAAATTGGGAATAAACTGCATTTTTCTCACGGCAGAATATCGTGCAAGCATCACCCACATGACATAGCGCGTATCACCACGAGACACAAATCCCAGTGCATTTGTCAGCTCTCTCTTCATTTTACGGCACAAACCTTTGAACGCACTTTTACCAAACCTGAAAATTCCTTGAAGCGTCCACAAAACTCGGTAGAACAGCGGCAAGCTCTGCGAGCCAGCGGTTTCTTCATCGGTTAGGCTTAGCGGGTTTACCGCCCGGTGAGAAGAATGATCTCGTAAAAGCACCAAGAATACTTCCCACTTTGTAGAACCAGATATTATCCATCACCGTCACTGCCGGCCATTGTCAACAAAACCACGTGATCCCCGTCCATGTACGATATGTGACGCATGCTCCGCTCCGCACTCCGACGGCCAGAGACGGAGTGCTATAGGGAGCGCTCTGAGAGGGAGGGGCACCCTCGGAAAGAACCGGCCGATCAGGCCACCGCACTCCCCTCCCACCACCCGATCTCGCGCGCTCTGGAAAGAGCGCTCGAAAACGCGCGCAGAAAGAAACTCGCGTATTCGCCAATGCGGAAAGCAAGTCGTCTGCTTCTTGCACAGGCGTTAATTGCGGTGACGTCACAAAAGACGCCAAGCTTCGAATGGTTCTGATTGAAAGGACAGTGGGTAGACCTCGAAGTAAGCTGCTCCGAGGTCTACCCACTATCTTTCCAATCAGAACCAATCAGAGCTCGACGTTCTGACGTCACCACAACCCCTTTCAATAGAAGCAGACGAACTTGCGCTCCGCTTAGGCTCATTGAGCACACACACGCACACTTGAGCCGCGGTCACACGGCGAATACTTGATATACAAAAGACAGTCCGCAAGCACTGTCTGCATGAGGTGTATTTTTTCTTCATACGGCGGTGCTGTAACATTGGTCATACAACAACTGTATGCAGACATGTTCTAAACAGGCGCATGTATGAAGCAAACATGCTCCGAACATGCCTGAGGCGTGTGCGCGGATACTTTGGTTATCGTGCGTGCAGAGAACACAGGAGTTTTTTGTGTTGTCATTAATTTAGCGTAATATTTGTCTTAAGTGTCTTCTTTTTCTTTTTTTTCCGTGCCCATGTCCTACCTCTGAGGTTTTGTCTGTCATCATACCAGTCGTTGTCACCCCCCCCCCCCCCCCCATTTTTCCCCTCTAGAACGGGACACGCCAGTGCACCTCTGAAAATCCAGACGGGACTCCCAAGACAGAGATGGTTGAGGAGTGGAACAGAGGATTCTTGTGCACACACACACACTTACGAGCCCAATCACACGCACAAAATTGGGAATAACAAGCATCTTCCAAAAAATGGGGTCGTTTCCGCGTTTCGCCCCAACAAACCCTTCCCGGTCGCACGAAAGGCAGCCACGGGTGGGCGCCACGGAGGCCGCCGTCCAAATCGTCCCCTGTCAATCGCGGGGCGCATGCAGTCCGAGATCCTCCTCCTAACGACTCCTGAAAGCCGCTCTCTCACGCGAGGCACCCGTCATGTGCGGCCCTCAGCGAAGCGCGGGAGCCGCCGCCCGCTTGAAGTGGCAAGACCACCTCGGAGCGGGTCGCCAGACTCGCCACGGAGTTTCTCTCGTTATTCATCCAAGTATACTACTCGCCGCAGAGTTCTGCCCAAGTGGACGTTCCCCCCTCCCGCGCGCACACTCAGCGAGCAGACTCAGCCGCGGAAGTTTTGTGCTCTTTGGACCGATGCATGGTGAAGAACGGCGGATCCTAATGACGGCCCGCGTTTCTTGCGGGGAAGGAAGCCCGTCGCGACGCGTCGTTTTTCGCGCTCCATTGATCAACGACGAAGACGGACCGCCAGGTTCCAGAATAACCACAACTTCGATTATTATTATTTTTGTTTTTTTTCTGAAGAAGGAAACGCAGAGCGACGCTAAATGGTATGTTCTTTTATTATTTACTTTCCCCAAGGCTGCCGTAAAATGCTTTGTGATACGGTGTATTGTTTATAAATTCTGCGTGAAGCGCGCGAAGACCATTCTATACTTCGTTCCAGCTTAAGGTCCGAGAGCACCCAACGGCTGGGCCGTGGGGTCACGATTCGAAATTTTAAATGATCGGTCCTACGCAGCGTAGCTTCGTAAAAGTCAAGTTTTAAAAATATCCCGTTCTTGCGAAAACGTTGCACGATATTTTACTTGTGTCATCCAAATAATTAATTTTAGAAAAAATTTTACAAAATACCAGCGTTAAAACTTTTTTTTTTCTTTTTGTAATGCTTGCATTGCTCGTGGTTTGGTCGTTTGGCGATAAAGGTTGTTTCGTCTCTGCCTTACAGAGGGAGAATTTGTCCTCGGTACGGCTGGTTAACCTTGGAACTTAAATGTAAGGACCCTGCTCAAACCTCTAAACGAGATAACAAAAACAAAAAAAACGATAGATCTTGAAGGATTGAAATAGGTTACTGTAAAATCTATCTGAAATCTTTTGGGTCCTGAATGACTGCAGGGGACGATTTAAATGATCTTGAATTCAATTCTTCCGAACACCGGTATGCGGAGGGCAAGTTCGTCTGCTTCTTGCGCAGGGGGTAGCGGTGACGTCAGAACGCCGAGCCCTGATTGGCTGATCGCGGTCCCCTATCTGAGCTTCGTCTGCTCCTCTGCAACGCCGTCTGCGTCTGTCTTACCTTTCCTGCGACTTTCGAAAGTGCAGAGGCCAGATTCACGAAACGGTCTTACGCCAAAAATATGCGTAAGACAAAACTTAAGAACAAATTCGTATTCACGGAAACGAAATTTTCGTAAGTTTTGCGCAGGTTACGACGAAATCCTACGACAGCTCCGAAGCTACGCACTTCTTACGATCAAATCAGCATGGCCGACAGCGTCGCGGTCGCGACGACCAACGGACGTTTATATTTCTACGTGCGCTTCTCACACGTCCCGACTTCAAGCAGCAAGAAAGAAGTAAAAAGGACTTGAAACAAACCACGACGAACAAGAACGCTGGATCCACAAACACCCGGGAAAAGCTCCAACGGCCACGATTCCACCGACACCGATTAAGCGAGCTCGGCAGAATAGGCCTAGCAGGCACTCTGACTCGGCGACCGTCTGCCCATGCCCGCGCGACCCCTTTGAACCCTTCCCGTATTATACTTTGATCGCTGACCTCAATTTTAGATTAAGAGGTCAATCTCTTCCTCTTGTCATCTCCTTGTTTTCCGAGGCAACGGTGACTCTCGCCGGTGAAAAAGCGGTGAATCTCCGACAGACGCAGGAAAGGTAACGCAGCCATCGCTTTGACTAGCCGACGTAAAGCAGACGACGTTAACTGCGCCAACCCGCCGACGCAGTTAAACAGTGAGGAGTCTCGCTGCACACGAAAGGAGGGAAAAACTATTTGGTAGGAAACTTGCGGACACTAACACGCTCACTCTCGGTTCTAAGCAAACAAACCTCGGCGTCTCGGGACACATCGCCAGTGAGTATTTTGACTTCCTCCTTGATGCGCGTCTGCTAGTTGTTAGAACAAAAGCAACGTACCGCTCGAGTTATTTCGTCTGCCCTCTCTGAAAGGTGAAGTCGAGCTCGCTCGTAAAGACCTGCACTTCCGAAAGTCGCAGGAAAGGCTAAGACAGACGCAGACGACGTTAAGAGCAGACGACGTTGCAAAAAAGCAGACGAAGCTCAGATAGGGGGTCGCGATCAGCCAATCAGGGCTCGGTGTTCTGACGTCACCGCTACTTCCTTTCTCATGCGCAGAAGACGAAAATGAGCCCACTTGCGAGGCGTATTGTTCTCCATGTTTCCAAAACTGTTTAGCTGCTGATGCTCGAGCATCGACAATGTAATTGTCTAATAAAAAGAATAGTTAATTTACTTGAAATCGAAACACAAGATTCCTATTATCGACGATCGTATTCGAGGACATTTTACTAATACCCCTATTATGTTATTGTCGATCGTAATAGATAATTAAATTACCTTGTTTCCAAAGAGTTTTGGTTTGTTTCTTTGCTTTGATTTGTACAAACAATGCCAGCCTCACCGCCCATACGATGTTTGGAAGTTGACTGGTTTTTGTTTCTGCACAGCCGATATCCCCAGACGACCGTTGAAGCACGCGAAACCTCCAGTCTGATTTCCACGAGGAAACATGGTCGGTTTATAGCACGTCACATACGTACAGAAGTAGGCTGCAGAGTGCAGTATCAGCAATACAAAAAACACGTGCCGCAAAAAAGTATTTATTTCAATAAATGTAACAAATAGATTGGCATCGCATAAAATTAAACATGCCCGACACGGTACACCAGCGCCGATAGAAGCAGAAACTCAGTTTTATGCACTCCGATCATTTAAATACAATTGGGACTATAATATATATATATATATATATATATATATATATATATATATATATATATATATATATATATATATATATATATATATATATATATATATATATAAGCTTGAATTTTTTTTCTTCTCATCGTAATCACAGTTCAGACATAACCTACTGAAATGCTAGTGGGAATACGATAAAGATCTCGTGAGCGCTCAAGCAAAGTGCGTCTTTTTCCACTATTTATATATATGCAAATATACACATCTATAAACTACGAACAGATACGGCCGTGTGCATCTCTGCACATATAGATATACTATAGTATATGAACATTAACGGAAACAGGTCGCGGCGATAAAGATTACCGGGGAAGCTGGAACGGCCTTTTTAATGCTCGTAAATTACGCTCAATGTGAGCCTATAACAATCGACGCTAAATATATTGCACCGGGCAGCGACTATCGAGCGGACTGCACTAAAGAGGCCGAGGCAGGGCGCGGCGATAAACTCCCGCACGCATACATTAGCGACCCGTGACCTCGCGGTTCTAACCCGGCGAGGCACGTACACCGTCAAAGTATATATGCGCTGTACACCTCTGCGGAGTCGCGGCCATCCGTTTGCCGACGCCATAGAATCGCACATACACCATCCTCCAATATTCCGCCACACGGAGTCGAGTATATAGTCGACCCTGGACACTTTTTTTATCGCCCGAACGTGCCCATTCCTTCAGATACCTCCGAAGCGCGACTTACCTTGCATCTTGAATGCCTCACTTTCGGTTATTTTTATGTATATTTTCTTCTACAGTATATAACAGACCACAGACGTAGAACGTAAGCTCTAAATCTCTCCTTTTGGATAATATAAGAAACGTGAGCTCGGTCTGGTGGGGGGTTTGTGAACGACGGTGGGTTTGACGACAATTGATGAGGCGTTGGGTCAAATATGAAAGGTTCAAATTTCAAATTTGTTAAGTTTGTTTTTTGTTGTGGGTTGTATTTCGTTTTGGGGGACGTGATGGGGAGTCGAGGTGAAGGTAGAATTAATAGAGACATCCGCGTGCAGGCATCGTTGTGGACGCCCGGTGAGATTCCGTGTACGTGACCTGAATGGGTTGGTGACACGAAGACAAAAATTGAAGAAAGAAAATAAAAATGACGGGCCTCGTTTTTTTGGGCGGTCGCCACCGCACTCGCGGGCTCCGAGTTTTCGAGTCTGCGTCGTGCGCCGGGAAAAGCATTGTTTTTGCCTCGATTCTGTTTAAAATTGACGTATTTTTTAAAGTTAATACCGAGCTCGCGCCTGATCACTATCGGAGGGGTTGCATTTTTCTTTTTGTCTTCTGTCCAGACACAAACGGCACTGGACGTAGATTTCGAACACCGGGGTGGACAGCAACCTTGCTATTTTCAAATTACAAACTTACTCTTTTCGTGCTAAATCGGTTTGGGAAACCGATTTCGTACTTACCGTTTTCACTCCAGACGAATTAAGACTGCTATACGGTCAGCACTAGCACAAGCCATGCCTAATTTTGTCGCAAAGCTGCACAATACAGGAATAAACCTAATTAAAAAAATAAACAAACTTAAAAGTGGAACTTATAAAAATAAATAAAAAATAAAGTATCTGAACTATACTTTCTTTTCTTTATTTAAACCCCAGTATCGGGTAGTCTTACGGCATGATCAACTGCATTAGCTTGCCTGCTCTCTTACTGTTTTTTTCTCGTGTACACACATGTCAGCCAAATTATTCAGAACACTTCCTTCTTATATCGTATAATAAAACCAAGTGCTTGCTAAGTACTTGGGGTTTTATTACTCGAGTCCAAAATATGCACTCCGACTTCACGTAAATCATTTCGACAAACACACGCACACACACACACACACACACGCACACACACACACACGCACACACACACGCACACGCACACGCACACGCACGCGCACGCGCCGCGCACGCGCGCGCACGCGCACCGCGCACGCACGCACGCACGCACGCACGCACGCACGCACGCACGCACGCACGCACGCACGCACGCACGCACGCACGCACGCACGCACGCACGCACGCACGCACGCACGCACGCACGCACACACGCACGCACGCACGCACGCAAACGTTATTCGAATTTAGGTTTGCTTTCACTTTTTCACGCTCACTCTCCTCAGACAGAATATCCCCGTTGTTGCTTGCTGATTTCAAAACGCCCCAGCTCTCTAATAATAATAATAGCCGCAGAAAAATACACAAACGCATTTGTATCGAAGACGTTTGCTGTTGTAATCGGATCTGACGGAATCCGTCTACAACGAGGTCCATGTCGGCAGGGCGTAAAACGGGCTTTGCGGGTCGCGGCCCCGGGAAACAAGTTTTGAATATCGCACCGGGCTTCACAGAGGAACAATGAACGCGTATACTTATAGTCAGTACGGTTGGAGCTACGCGTTCGCCGGACCATGTCAACCTCCTTCATCACCTGACACCGCTCTCCGTGCGTAAGGGTGGCAGCGTGATCATCTGGCAAAAGATAGACGCAAGACTGGCTCATCCATAGCTCCTACTGCAGTGTCAGCTTGGGGGGGTGAACGGAGCATAGTAGATATTTCCGTTTGGCGAGATCAGTATCGTGCAAGTCTCGGACACCCTCTTGCATTCCTGTATACATATCGCGACTGAAACACAATCAATTATCTCTCGCAGCGGTACGAGGCGTAATTAACCTCATCATATTTCCTAATATACTCCGGCAACGTCCCGAGCGGAAGGAACCATTTATTCGCATTAACGAGCGAGTTCCTTTCCTCGCTCAATCTCTCTCTCTCCCTCCTCTTTTTTCTTTTTGCTCAAATGCTTCACTCTCTTTTGGACAACGACCCTTCTGTATACTCATAAGCTTGTTTTTCGCGACTGTAAGCGGACTTTGAAGGCATTGTATTATCATTGTTCGCCGTTTCCACGAAGCGTTTTAAGCTGGCAGTGCGGTGGAAGCTACGTGTTTCCTGGACCAATCATACGTCTATCTTTATTCACGTGATTACTCTTCCGCCCGTACCCACGCGCAGGAGGCATTGCAAAGAGCGACGGCAGCTGATGAAGGGCAAGCGGTTGATTGATCCCGCGAACACACACAGTTCCCACCGCACTGTCTGGTGAACGTAGTAGTGTGTTCTCGCCAGAGCGGGAGATTGTACTTCCAGTGCAGTGTGAACGACGCTACGCGTGGCAAGAAGAATGAAGCTAATAACACGAATAATAATAATAATGCTAATAATGGGCGCTGCAAAGAATATGAAGCTGTATGGCAACTCCAAAAGGCGTGAAGGCGACCGCCGTCTTTAATAATTTAATAAGAGAGCCGGGGAACTGTGAAAGCTGTGGGGTCCGATGAGAAACGAAGTGCCTGCATACGCGCATTTCGCGGACGAAAACGGAAGTTGGTTTCTTAAAAACAAAATAAAGGGTAAAACGAAGAGAACACGGGAAGAGATACAGAGGTGCGCGTATTATAATGACAGGTCTCGGCGAAAATTTTGTGTTCTATGTGAGCTACAAATTCTTCTAAAGAGTGTTGCTCCTGACAGGTGCTTGCAAATTGGTGGAGGGACGGGGAGCGAAGTCAGAGTCTCAGCTCACATGTGTGCGTATGCTATATGCAAGCGGATGGATGTATAAAGAAGACAAAGCGTGAGATGAACCGGGGGCATCCATCAAAATTACAGGTCCCCGAATCGACCGACTGCGGGTGTCTTGAAACGAGTTAACCGAGAGTGCATGATAAAAAATAAAAAAGGCTCACGTTAAAAATTTATATGCGAAGAGAGAGAAGAAAAAAATCCTTGCTTGCTGGACGAAATATGACATCAGGTGTTATCTTTTCCTTACTTTATTTTCTGAGACTCTACGTCAATGTTTTAAGCGCCGTAATTGCGAATCAGCCGCCACGATGGTTTCTTTTTTTAACATCCCCCTTCAACGTTTTACCCGTCATTTTAGGAACATAAATGTGTCGCCCTCCTCCCCCCCCCCCCCCCCCCTCCTCATATTATCACATCATCCTCAACTTTCTTGGACGTCAACCCCTCGGCGCGTGCATTACAATGACAAAAATTTTCTACTGAACAACAAAAACATCGCAATGTTCCCAGTTGAATATTTTAGATGACAGTCATACAATATCAATAAGCAGTAATTAACCATTTGAGCCCGTATCGTTTTTAAACGTGAATGTACAATGTTTTTTGTGTTTTTTTTCATTGTATATAATTTACAAAATTATCAATGCTTGCTCTTCTTGTCAAAAGCTCTGATTGCCTAGGTATCATACGCAAATGAACTAGAATTTAGACATTTCCTTGAAAACGTTTTATTCCACGAAACGTCCCAGAAAGTTGGCCACGCGCTTGATTATGAAAATAGTAACTGACATAATTATGCTGAAAGCGTAATAAAAACAAGTTGAAAACAATAATAATTGCGATGATAAACCCACCACCGAACGAAGAAGTCAAATTGTCTCGCGACCTTATTGCATTCGCAACAGTAGATCTCTTCCAAAATCGAAGTGATCCTAGCGGCGAGAAACCGAGCAAAACATCCTGGGTACTACTGGTTGACCGCTTAGTTTCGGTTTCGATTTGGCCAACCTCATTTCACGACGCCCTGTCACTAACCAAATACGGTGCTTGTATTTTCGAATACGCGACTTTGGTCAAATTCATGATACTGTTTGTGTTGCGTACCGATACAGATATAATAGAGAGTTTTAGTAGATCGTTCCGATAGCTCCGATACCCCGGATAACTAGACCCTATAACGATATGATGCATGCGCAAAGGCGGCGTCGGAGTATGGGGATATCGTTATCGAGTCATCGGAACGATCTGCTAAAACTCTCTAATGCTGGCACGTTTTATCGGACTCCCGACGTGCCGGAGTATATATATATCGTATATATCAAGTCCAAGCGAGGTCGCCCCAAAAAATACGCAGTTCTCAATTTCTGCGCTAAACTGGGGGAGCAAATAGGAGACGACTGCAGCCCATTTTATTGGACAGTTGGAAGCATTATTACAGCTTACAAATTTTAAAGAAAAAGTCTGCGTCAACAGCGCATTGACCAACTGGTTCAGTACTCTAGAAACCACTCAAATTATTAGAAGAAAAATAAAACGAATTTGGTATGGTTTAAATTTTTAATGTATCGCATATCATATAATGTGCACAAACTACAGGTACTGAAGGTGCATATGTTGAGGATATTCCTAAAAGGTCGTCCTTGAGCGTATTGTTTAAAAACATGGTAGTCCTTACGGACACGGACAAGAGGGGAAAACGGACAACCCAATGTGCGACACGGTGCGCAACGGATGTTTTTAAAGGTTCAGCACCGATTCGCTCAGAGTCAGCATCGAACGTATTGTTCACAGCGCATGCCTGAGCGTTGTGGACTACGCTTGTCTACGTTTACGTTTAGACACGACCTCAAACAGAACCCCGTACTTGATGTTATAGGCGCGTCAACAGATTCAAGGAGCTTGGCATTGCTTAACGAAGCACGGACGTCTCCGTAACTCGTAGTCGTGTCTCGACGTAACTTTGTGAAGATATATGTCGAACGCTGTGTGTGAATGGGCCATAAGCTGTGTGGCAGCCAATGACCATTACATTTAGTTATACGAGCGCAACACGTGTTGGGCCATTTGAGCAGCAAACTTAAAAGTTTGCGATGCATGTGTTTTTGACTGCTTTTTGAAGAATATTCTGTTGGTAGACGTGGAGTGGTGTTGAAGCGTTCCGTTAATATTTTTACGCACTTGGAAGTTTTTCCAAAGGCACGAAGAGCAAGAGGATAACATTAGAGACAACACTGCCGAAGGAAAGAGCTCGTGCAAACCGAGTGTTCCATAGAAAGACGCTCTCGCGCTCGGACGTTTGATAGCGGGGCGCATAACTTGTTACATGACGTATGGAAGTTCGCATCGAATCTCACCATTTGTATGCGTTATTTGCTCCGACTTTCGCGACAGGAAAATCTAGTTGATGCCGCCTACGGGATTACAACTTCAGCGTGCTGATTATTGTGATTCTTGAATAAGTCTGTAATGCTCTATTGTTATGGCCTAATTCCAGTTATGAAAATGCACTAAACACTATTCACGAACGCGCTGCAGGTACTTGACCTTGTCAGTAACCTTGCACAAGCGCACGATCGAAACACGTGCCACGGATGGGGGCTGGAGAAACAACATGCACGGGACTCTTGATGGTTCCGTTGTGCGCTGATCAAAATGAAGGAGGCATCATGCGGAAAATATCTGCGGGTTACCTATTCCACAAAAATAAACAAGGATCTCATTAAAAATGAAAAGGCTCGAGCGTCATTTTAATTATGCATTTTCTCGTGGACACAAACAGATTTCGCGACAGACATTTAATCATCGTTCAAATGCGCGGCTGAAAAAATTTCCCCGCCGACCGAATTGAACGGCACGAACAACTAACTGCGCACTTTCGCAGTGGTTTCTGGCGCCGAGTAATGCGCAAACAAATCTGGAGATCTGAGCTTCGGAATACGAGCTTATGGGGTCCTTATAAGACCCGTACACTGAACTGAAACAAAAATCCGTAAGAAATTTTGTAAGCGGGCGAGTCGATTCATTTGTGACATCAATTTTTTCTTTGTGAACGACTCGGTGGGAAGGACAAGGGGAGGGGGGGGGGGGCGTCGCTGGGGAGGAGATTTCGTCTAGATAACCTAAGAAAAAAAAATAAAGACGAAGAAAAGTCCAAATCCCACAACCGAGTGTACGAGTGGCTCAGAAGTTTGTTGTGCGCGCGCTTGGCCGTCCTTTAATAGCTCCAGCGTCGAGTCGAATGGCTTAACTTTTCTATTCAGAAGCGGTCGTCGTTCTCTGTGCCTAACTCTCCGTGCATTTTTCGGAACCGTTATAAATACAAACAACCACAACAAAAAAATCCGCGGAACGAAATTTGAAATTAACGTCCAGATGTAGGACTCGAAAAATGAAAATTCGTCCCAACTAAATAAACGTAAAGAGAGAGAGAGAGAGAGAGAGAAAAAGGTTTAGGGGCAACGGCAAAATTTGGGAAATATAATTGCTTCCACTAAAACCGGAGCACGGAAGAAAAAAAAATATCCGGGGCCGTTTTATGCGTTTAAGAGCAGAAAAAGGCGAACGAGCGGTTGCCTATATATTTGCCTATACGGGTATACGCAGCCTGGAACTCTCTTTCCACGCGACATCTGAACCCCCTGTAGCCGCTTTTTTCATTTCCAGATATGAAATTTCAACGTGCCATTCGTGACAGAAATGAAATTGGGACAGGTCGTGTTGCAGACAGCACGCGACACAGTGCGCATGCGCGTATGCGCCTCCCTCCCTTGTGGGACTGACGACGACGTCTGCGTTTGTTTTCTTTTATTTCGAGCCGTGTCGAACCGTTTTCCCAGTTCGGTACATACGGTCTCGTTACCCTCATTTTATGCGCTCTTTCTAGGAAAACACGCGCACGCCTCCTCTTAGTCGGCACGCAACATTCTGCCGCGCTCAAATCGAACGTCGTCCGTTGCCACCACCGCAAGAACGGGAAGAAGAATAAAACAAACGAACAAAGAAAACGATAACAACGGTCGAACAGGATTTCTGAATCTCCACCGAGATCAATACGCGCCGATCTCCGAGTTGCGTGATAATGAAACGCGCGCGGCAATAACTTCGCATTTTTCGAATTCTCGTTCTCTCATTTCTTTCGGTTCCCACACCCCTCCCCTCCCTTTTTGTTCCCGTCCTCGTCCGAAAAATAAAACGAAATAAAATAAAAGCCCTCGGTGCGTTTTGAAGTGGAAGCGCGTAGAGGTCGAAATGAATGCAGAAAGAAAACAAAACAGCTTATACGCAGTGTCACGCGAGCGTGCAAACACGTCGCACGCTGGTGGAGAGTATATACGTCCTCCTCCGCCGACAAAAGACGACGTGTTCGTTTGCATTGTGCCCTCCCGTTAAAACATTTCATATTTGACAGCCTTTCGCGGTGCGTTATGCTGGCGCTGACGTCCATTATGTTTCGAAAGCAATAATAGCTGAACTCTCGAACGGTTGACGGCCTCGGCTGCTTCATTCCTTTTCTTATTATCTTTATTATTGTTCAAGTTTGATGCCGTTGTAAACGCGCGCACCGTGGCTGTCAGTGCGGCGCGCCGCCCTCGGCGTTTCGTACTTTATGCAGTTAAAGGGAACATAAAACAATGTCAGGTTCGAAGTTTACTAAGTCCACATGGTTTGTAGTGGTACACAAGAAACTACAAGGTGCGAGAGAGAAAGAAAATTAAACCCGGTTTTTCAGCCCGCGGCATTCATCCTTCCACCACGGTTGTCGTTCAATGTTCACGAAGGGTACGAATGTTTATACCTATAGAGATGGTTCGCAAGATATGACTGCAGCAACCACCCTCAGCGCCGTCCGCGCAACTCCGAGTACCCGCCATGTATCGTAGCTGCCAATGCATCGATTGCTCGCTTACACACAGTAAATAAACACGCCCCTTTGTGCGCGAAGCGATTTCATTGACCGATAGCACTGTTTAAACAAACACGCTCTGCTCGTCCGCTTCTGTCAGGGGGCCGTAAGAGGTCGAGGGAGGGAGACATGGGTTCAAGAGGAACTAACAGGAGGCCCGTTCCCACCGCGCGCAGTTCCTTGAAAGCCGGTCCAGCGACAACAAAACCCCGCGCGTGCGCTTGAGCGAGCCTGCAAGACCGGCCGTCAGAGTTCATCGCAACAACGAGGGATGTCAGGCGCGTTTGTAGAACTGTGCGGCTCCCGATCAGCGCCGCTGCAACAACAACAGAGACCTCCTCCAGACGTCGCTCCGTCGTACTTGACGGCAGCAAGACAATGAAGATGCCACCTTCGACGGGAGAAGAATCGGTCGACCCTCAACTTGACCCTTCTCCGATCGTAAGAAGGAGAAGGTGCGTCCCAAGTTTGGACTTCCTCGCTCTCTTCGCGGTTCTCCGTCGGGGGCATCTTCCATCGGGTCAAGCCAGCGTGAAGAAGCAGATAGACGCCGCGCGCGCACTCAAATAGAGCGTTCGCAAAAATCCCAAAACGCCGCGCGCGAGGTCTTGTACACTTCACCTTTGCACCGCAGTATCTAGTGACACTGAAGTGAGTGAGGGGGTTCCTGGTTGCTCGCCTGCCCTGGCCCGCTCACCGTCGCCTCCAAGATGGCCTCTGTCGTCTGCTAGAACCGGTTGGACCTAGCGTTCCCGGCATTCCTCTCGACTCAGCGGACGACGCTGCACGTTTTGCAAAAGATTAATAAATGGGTTTCACGTGACGTCACCGCACCATGCTAATACGAAACGCATGCTGCAGGAGGTAAGCGTTCATCTCCAAGGACACCATCATGGCCTCTGATTGGAAGTCACTGCAAGTCATGTTTACGAGGATCTCCAATCGCGCTGTCTCAGGAGAGGGGAGGAACTCTTTCATAACATCAAACAAGCAACAAACATGGCGCCGATGGTCGACCCAAAGGCCGCTAGCCTCCCCTTCACCTCGCGATCGGCCGACGTTACACGTGGCTCTTATCATCGTTGCGTCGTTCATTGAAGGTTTCCGATGGCGCGTCCAGATTGGCGATTCCTGTCTCGTGGCCAGGGAGGTGAAATATCTTTCTCGCGAGCCGCTTCGGACGGGGACCTCGACGGAGGGTGGCCCCGTCGATGTTCCGCTGGTACTCCGGCGGGTTTCTCGACGGCCCCCTTGGCCGCCGCCGACCGTTCCGGGACATTAATAATTCGGGGTGTTTGCCGTCACGCTCGGGAGATGGCGCGCGGGGCTCTGAATTTAGCGGGATTTGAGCGACCTGATGGATTGGCAGCGGGGAAGTCTGCCAGTGGGCGGAGGATGATGAGGGCTCTGGTTGTGAAGCAGCTTGAGGAAAATCGCGACTGTACTTAGGTATACTAGACTTAAGGCAGCATGAGGCACTTTTTAGACGGGATAAATGGGTTGACACGTCTTTTCCGATCATAAAGGGCCTCAATATTGGTTTAAAAAAATAATAATAAAAAATAAAGAAAATAACAACATTGCCTAAAGGGGCCGTGCAACAAGACTGGAGAAATGTTTCCGACTTTACATCAGCTTACTGGCACTAGTGGGACCCAAGAATGCTAGAACGCAACGGCACTGACCAAGAAGTGTCTTCGTCGCGGTGGAATCCTAAGGATAAAGGCGGACCTTTTCTTTTAGTCTCTTCGCATAACTTGATGACGAAGCTGCGGGGATAAATCCAACAATTTGATCCCTGGGCGTGCGTCATCAAGCTTTACGATACCGGCTGTGACGATATTTAAATGCGGCTCATACAGTGGACGCGAGCACTGCATTCGAGTTTGGCTCGTGACAATCATTGCCTCGACAAGCATTCGGGTAGTGGCTCGTGCCCAATCGCTGGGACGACGGGAATAGCCGAACCTTAACAGTGCGTGGAAGCCAGCGCGCTCCTGTGCTCTGCCAACTCCAGAGCTTTGTTAAAAACATTGGCAGCATATTATCGGCTCCAGATCACGTAACCGCTTGGTGTTCGTTTTCGTCGGATTTTTTTCCTTTCTGCGACAGTCATTGCTTGCGGGAAAACTACAACGGCGTGTGGTAGCTTAATAGTCAAGGAATAACACTACCCTGTATTTATTATCACGCCATTGATCAAGAAACATCTTTGTTGCCGTGTAATTTCAAGAATAAGAGGGAACGTTTTCTTTCAATCTCCTTCGCAGGGCTTGATGACGTTGTTAGGAAGTCCCAGTACCCCCAGTGACGATATATGGTCCCCCAGTGACGATATTTGAATGCGGCTCATCAGTGGCGTAGCCATGAATTATTTTCGTGTGTATGTGTGTGTGCATGGGGGGGGGGGGGAGGCGGGGGGCGCTTCGTTCCATCTTTGCATGTAGTAGTAGATGTACCGTACAATTAGTCATCCAATATTCGTCTTCATTTTCTAAAAGAGACAACAAAGAACGTGATTATTTCTAAAAAAAAAAGGGGGCGAGGAATTTGATCTTCCCTCCTCCTCCAATTATAAAAATAACAATCACAATAAAAAAAACTTACTTACTTTTTTTTTTTTTTACTGCGGCTCATATATTGGATTTGAGCATTGCGTGGGCACTCGATTTGGGCTCGCGATAATAAATAGCTCGACTAGCATTCGGGTAGTGGCCTGTCATCGATCCCTTCATTAACGTCACTATAGCCGAAGCCGAGCCCTAACAATGTCTGGAACTCAGGGCGTGCCCTGTGCTTTGTCAACCCCAGTGTGTGGCTATGATCAACATTGGCCGCATATAGACAATTGCAAGCATGGGGCCCGGCTGGTGCCCCATGCGTGAAAGCTACGCGTGAACATCGCTTTGGCAAGCTTGCACTTGCACGTTCCTCTCAGGACGAGCAGAAACGTGGTGGCGGCCAGTCGCCTTGCTTGCAGATCAAGTTGGCGCTTGTTCTAGCGAGTTCTGGCTGCGAAAGCTCGCGCTGCAGAACCCGAGGATCCAAGAATTCTCAATTTGTGCACATTGTGTCGGCTGTACCTTACCATTTATCCGTTTACGTACCTCATTACTCGTATTGTATACGAAGTAGTAAATCAACGATTGCTAGATTTTTTGAAGCTCTCAGTACGAGTAAGTCTTCTCGGAATGTGGCTCGACTGGGTTGACGGAACTTTGCGACACGGGAAGAACACAACATCGGTGCTGTGTTACATTTTGCTCCGATAGAGTATCGACGAAGACTAAATTACACCGGGTTGTGCCCCCGATGCATTCGTTCCGCCACAATAGCGGTTTTAAAGACATCCTTTTAATCCAACAACAAAAACCGGAAACCCCGGCACGTCCACTCAGTTAGTGGACGCGGCGAAGAACAACGCGCACATCTTGGAAGTGGAGTCAGTGTAGCCACCGAGGCGAACGCGAGCGCGCGTCCGTATACCCATCGCAGCAGTACCGAACTTCCAGAAAGCGATCGTATCAAGAAGGCGGCGAGGAAAAACTTTCCGCCCAAAAACGGTGCGCACCGTCAACGCAAAGCGCGAGGCACGCGCGCTCGCGCACGGGCGCACGTCCGTCCATCCACAGGGTTATTTTCATTCCTTCGTCGCAGTCTCTTCCGCTCAAAAAAAAAAAAAAAAAAAAAACAACAAACAAAAAACGGGGGCCCTGCATGCTTGCGCGCAGAAAATCACACGGAGCGGAGCCAGTCTCGCTCGCTCGCTTGCCCGGCATGGCTCACCACCGACACGGCCGTTTTTGAACGCATCGTCGTGTAAAAAAACAGAGCCCGAAACGCCTCCTGGGAGGATCGCTTCCACGTGGCCGACGCTGATTATGCACAACTGCACGATCTGCTTCCTCCCCGAAGCGCCCGAAGAAACACGCTGCCGGCTGCTCTTTCCCCTTGGCAGCCTTCCCTGGCGGCCCGCCGAAGAAGGGGCAGCGAGCGAAACGCCGCACGCTGCTTTTACGACGAGTTTAGCAGCGGCAGCGACCAACCCGCGAGGGCCTCCGACTTCCAAGTCTCCTCCCCGGTTATCTGATGCAACGGGCCACTCATCTCGTTAGAAGAGCGCCTCGCAGATGCGCCCGGCGGAGGTCATTTTTCTTCCATGCAAGCACTCGATAACTTTACTTTTTATTTATGTTTTTTTTGTATACCTTTCTGAAGAGCCGTGGTGGCGGCGAGGTCCGTGCGTGCGTGTGTGGTATCATCACCTCCGCATCGTATAACTCGATAGAACCTCACCGAGCCATCCTGTAATCAAGGTATTATCGGAAGAACGGACTTGCCTCTTTTGCCCGTGGGACGGGAAGGGAGGAGGAGGCGGCGGCGGCCGCGTGAGGTGTTATAAATGATAAAAAGCGGGCCGAATTCTACGAACCCACGAAACGGGCCATCTCTATACGCTTGCATGCATGCGAGAGCTGGTGTTCTGCTCTGTGTGCGAGTGAGTTTGTGCGTGGCGGGGCGGTCTGTGCAGCGGTTGAAGCCAGCTTGGGGTTTTTCCTCAAAGCTTTCTTCCTCCGTTACCCATTGTAGGGAGATCAACGTCTGTTTATAACCGAGCGCCGTCAAACTGCAGCGCCGCAAGCATCATCTGCCGCGCATCGAAATAAATCCTCGGCCGGCACCTATAGCGCGATGGAGCCTGAGCACAATGGTTTGTAAATTGTTACGGCCGTGCTCTAGAAACACTAACCTCGACTACAATTTTTTTTCTTGCATGCACAAGGCTACAGTTACTACGGCTACAGTTACCCCTGCTACTATTCGCTGTTCACTGCTATATTCAAGGTATAAGTGCAGCCACGGTTATACCTGACATTATTCGCAACACCAACAACGTGCATTTAAATTCCTTGCGTTTATTCCGCAGAATGTGACAGTCTGAGACAGCACATTTGGGTAGGCTGTGGCCAGACACGCGCACGTAACCAAAATAGAGAAACTAAATACCGATTACTCGTTAATCACTTAAAAAGTAACTAGGTACATCACTCATTACTGCGACGCAAAAGGAACGCGTTACCCGAGCTTAAACGCATCGCGTTATTTTCTCGCTGGTCTGCATGTGTCGTTTCTACGAAGTAGTAGCCGTTTTTATTCTTTGTCCTCTTTAATAAGCCCTTAATTTTTAACAAGTTCATTTAGGGATAACTGTGGCTGTAGTTATACCTTGTGCACATCTCTTTATGGTCTATTTAACGTTTTCTCGTCATGCAAATGAGGAGCTGGGGTTGAGAAATAGGCAGGGTACTTGCGTTGTACTCGTTCTCCTCCAGAAGTAAAGTAAGTACCGTTACTGTTACTAGAGCCACTACATGAGCTACGCTTGAAGTATCGAGACTCCGTTCCCCGATCTGCTAGTGGGCTGCGCCATCTTGGTGCTTAGTGTAGAGCAGACGCAACTGTCGATCGTCAAAAATTTTAAAAAAATGCGATTTTCTCGTCTTTAGGTAAGTACTGTAAAAAAAGTTCCCCCACTTTACGGCAAAAGTTGCTGGCGATCGCGTTTCCGAAATTTGATCTGTAATTTAGAAAAGAAACGGATCCTTTCCGCAGGCCAAGAAACAGCAAATAGTTCGTCAAATGAAGAGAAGAATTTCGTAGAGCGCCAGACCATCAGTAGATACAAAGAGAGCAATTCGTAAGTTGACGATGATAGTAGGATTTACGGAAGCTGTCCGTTTTAAAAAACCGAAGTGCTACCTGTATCGCACAATAAAAATGCATAGAACAAGCTATGGAAACCTGCTTTCAAGACCACGAAATAAATTACGGCTTCCAGATCTGGATTTGAAATTTAATCCAACTCGCGACGCATTATGGATCGTGATTTCAGTCATCCTTCTCTTGATTTGCATGGTGATTTGATATATAAAAAAGCTACGTATTTATTAGGTGTGTCAAAAAAACTGAGGGGATGTTTTTTTTTTGCAAGCATAAGTGAACCACACACTGCTTAAAACTTTCTTGGAACATAACTAGAGGTGCGCTAAAATCCAAAACTTTGCACCGGCACACATGTCAAGCTTCACTGGTATGCACCAGTGTGTTAGGAAAAACAGCTGACATATCAGAGCACCTCACTGGACTTCACTTGGGAAATTTTTACTGCAATATATTTTTTTATGCACTAAAAAAATTCTCTGTGCTGTTTCTTAGACCCGCTATTTATACGGAAGATTTATTAACAAGCTATTAGAGGCAAATACACTACTTTAGCACTGGTTATTCATGAGGTCATGAAGTCTATTAACGAAGACTCCAGTCTCCTTTTGGCACAGCCTGCTTCAGTTGCTAGAAAATTATGTTTCTGGACAACGCCAAATAGTAAGAACAGTAGTTGGCATGACTCACTGAGGTATTGTCAGCCTGCTACAGTGATCAGACAGCTGATCAATATAAACAAATAAAAACATGCCAACTTGATTAATGACTCCACTTTATTTACCACAGGTTATTTTTCCAGTGAGAGGCACATTTTCTTAAAGATATTGCGGTTTCATTTATTGCTAAATGTAAATATATAGATAAAATGAAAATTTTTGAAAGTTAGAAACTTTTAAAAGTGGCACAGTATGCAATCATTCTGTAAACCTTTTGCTACACTTCCATGATTGCATAACAGGAAATGCAGGTAAAGTAGACTTTCATTAATTCAAGCGACAGGAAGCCAGACATTTTGTTTGAATTATGAGAAGTTTGAATTATCAAAAAATCATCTAAATATGATGCAAGATAAAATTATGATTTGCCATATGAATGGCTCCAAATAAAAGCAGATATTTGATGATTTTCGTTGCATAGGCCTACTGATCATAAGCAGGTATGCCACACATGAAACATTTATGAAATGCATGACTTAAGTTTATTTATCCCTCAAAAATGTTGCTTATTGTGGACTGTTTAGCCAGCCCATGAAAACTCAAAACTAAATTCAGTTTGTTCATTAAACCAAGAAGTTGTCTAATGTGAACTATTTAGCAGGGGACACACGAGCAATGAAAACAACTTAGCAACTTTCGCGGACGATGACGTAAACCTATGCCATGCCGCCACGTCACAGCGTCCGCGCAAGTTGCTGTGGAAATTTCCGCTTGGTGCCCGTTTTCATAGCTTAAGGCCCGTTCACACTCTTGCAACCGAGTACGACCGAGAGAGACCGAGACTTGTTAAAACCTCTTAAAATTTCTTGGGACGAGAGAACACACTGGCACGCTGGCGCCATCTATTCGTTGACCCCAGAACTGCATTTCACAAGAGCGAAGTTTTTGCGAGATTTTCGAGGTCAAATGTGCGTAATACCTATAAGAAAGGCTCGTTTATAACGTTGACTAAAGTTTTTCGAGCCAAGAAAGAAAGGATAATGCTCGAGAGAAATAGAAAATATGCCGGACCGCCAAGTTTACACTGCTATCCAATAGATGGTGCCAGTGTATCCTCTCGTTGTAAGAGGTTTTAAGGAACCCAGTTTTAAGAGATCGCAAGAGTGTGAACGGGCCTTTATCTGTGCCCTGCTTGAGCGCTCTTCTCATGGAGCTCCGGTACGCTGCGGAAAAGCAACACCTGCAGAAACAAGCTCCGCGGGTGTTGCTTCTCTGCAGTGCGTCAATGCTCGGAAAGGAGTGCACTTAATGGGGCCGCTGGCACAAAAAATATGAATTACACAAAGGGTTTCCACAGGAATTGAAATTATAAAGGGGTTGTCTAACTTTTTAGGGCGGTTGGGGCGGGGGGGGGGGGGGGGCATTCAGAATAGAAGAGTCGTTGTAAATTAAGGGGTGCCTTCGGAAAAACAGGGGGGGGGGGGGGTGTAGGGAAATCAGTGAATTACAGGAAAACGCCGTTCGAATTAAGCGACTTAAGAATACACTAAAAACATAGCGGTACAAGCAAAATTTTGAATCAACCAGACATATGAAATATCTGAGTTTGAATTATCGCGAGCCTAGTGTATTGGACAACAAATTTGAAAATTAATCTGCAATTAGCCCACCAACTAAAAAAGTGTTCCTATGGAAGAGGCCTGTGATACAGATTACTTTCAAACCGAGCTGCCAGAAGCTAGGGCAGACTTCTCGGTTAATTCAACTAAACAAATTGAGCCAAAACAAATGCCTGAATCCCTTTTGTAGAATGTTACGTCCAATGAATGCAGCAGGTTCTAGTTTTTTCTCCTTTGAGCGAGGCAAGCTTATTTGTTGATATTTTCGCATGAAACTTTCACTGCCCAGCCAAACCCTTGTAGTAAATTACAACTTAACTAAAGCATAAAAAACTGCTTACTTAAAAAAAAAAACTGTTTCATTAAACTAGAAAGGCTATTACCGAAATAGAAAAAAAAGATAATAACATGATAGGCATCTTTGGAATCTTTGCCTTGACAGCAAAGACTTTATGCCACCAGGCCTGAAGTACTGGTTAAGTAGAAACGCCACCAGGCCCAAGGTACCTGCTAAGTAAAAAGGTAACACGTTCCTTGATGCACACCTCCCTTTTTGTGCGTCCGGAATAGAAAAAAAAATCAGGATAGGTGTTTAAAAATTATTTTGCCTATATGCCTATCACTGCTCAGTTAAGCAGCAAAATTGGCACAGCTTCTTTAGGACATCAATGTTTTGAAGGTTATGTGACTTATGTCAACCAGAAATGAGATAGGTACTAACCTGATATATGTTTGCTGAACCTTTTCCTTGACGGCAATGACTTCTTGTAAACATGCCCAAAGTACCGGTTAGGTAAAAAGGTAGCACGTACCTTGATGCACACCTTGCTTTTAGTGCGGATGGAATAGACAATAAAACAAAACAATATAGCTCATTAAAACATAATATTCTTGTCGCTGAGTACCAGCTAAGCTCCAAAGTTGGTACAGAGTTCCTGGCCCCACAAAGAACACAAGAAAAGTACCTCGAAGGTTATATGATGGATTATATAATTTAGCTGCATACTTTAATGTAATCACCAATACACCGTTTGCCAAAATCCCCCAAAGCTGCATGCGAAGTCCTGTACACTCCTTGCCTCCGCAATATCCACCTCGCTACATGCAGAACGCAAGACAGGACAGTCGGGTTGGGCAGTTGCTCGCCTGCATTTCCTGTGTTGACTCAGTTGTTTGCAACCACCGGTTCTGTGCAGACTGTTCCCAGACTTCTCCTTTTGAGCCGCAAATGGTACTGTACTTTTGGCAATTGGTCGCTTAAAATCTCGGCGCAGCTCTGCCTGCTGCTTCACGCTGAATGCAAAAGTGCAGAGCAGAGGACAACTAGGGAAAGCGACGTCATCTGTAGTGTCGCATGACCCTTGCTTGCCTCTGAGCTTGCTGGCAAATGTCCACAATGACGTTGCCATGCCTTCGACAAATTACAGGGTGCGGAGAGGCTTGCTGCGTGCCCTGCGGCAATTGCTGCTCAGTTTTACAAGTTAAGAATGGTTTACATTTATTATTTATTCACACGACATATCTTTATTTTTGGACAGATCTGGGTATGTCAAAGCTGCGAGAAGGCACGAAGCCCTCTGCTTGTTCCCCTTTAGAGGAGCGAACTTTGGAGAGGTAAAGAGTCCCTCCTCGCCTCCTCGCTCTCCAGAGTTGGCTCCTCTAAAGCGGAAGGATTAGAAGGCATTGTGGCGGGAGCTTGTCCTGCTTTTCTTTATGTTGCAACAGGGCATAGAATACCACGCCTGGAGCCTGTCTTCGGCTGGTGTGTATATTGCGTCCTGAAAGGTGGTCCCTCGAGTTCCACCTGATGACGTCACAGTTGTGTCATGCTGTTGCATGTTGTGATCCTGGTGGTGGGACTGCAGCAGACACAGTGATGGAAGCGGCATTTGACTTTTTGTAGCTTGTCCTGTAACAGGCAAAACATCGGTTTGAAGCAGTCACTGATCCTTTTGGAACAGATGCCAAAATCTGTTAGCACATCACTTAAGAATGAAAAAGTGACCGTATCGCTAATTGAGTTTATCAGTGGTAATAACTGGGGTTTCCTCTTTGATACTGGAGCATATTACATGTTACCTTTTGTAATAAGAGATAGGGCACCAAAGGAACGTTTTAGAAATAAAGCTCTACCCTTTACAATGGGTACTAAAAATTGATGAAAACTAAATCATAGCGCAACAGCTCAGTTGGGGTAAAGCTAGCTTCTCTTTCCTTGCACTTTTACCAAGGGTTGTTTACTTAGCTTGTATATTTAGGTTCTGTAAAGTGACTGCAAAATCCACATCGTATATTAACAAAAATGCGACCCGCAAGTTTTATGAACCTGCCAAACTCAATACTTTAATATTATCAACTGTCAAAACCACCACCACAAAATATTATGAAAACCTACACCTGTGCAAGTGACACTGCTCCTTAGCGGCGTTGGAACCAGACTGAAGTCAAAGTTCGGTGTTCTTTTGATCGACAGCTGCACAGGAACAACATTGACTACTCGTTATTCAAATATAGACCCACATGTTTCTTCTTTCTTGGCGAAAATCAACTTACCACCAAGGCAAAAAAAAAAGAATAAAAGTAGACCTGGACTGGTTTTGAGCCTAATTACTGAGCCTATCGCACTAGGCCATGCGCTCACCCTTGTCAGCTCCTCCACCTAGCACTCCGGTGCCAAGCGGTGAAGATCAACACGCGTATGCTTGTGAGAGGCGGCACGGAGGATGCGGCAGACACGATAATTAAGTGATCCCATCAGCAGTACAAGGCCCTGCTTCTGTCTTACCACAATAGCCGCCATCCTACAATTTAGAAATGTTTCCTCGCAACTTTTAGCTCCTCAAATTGCCGACGTCGTCTGGAAATTTAGACGATGTCGGCAATCAATCTGCCGGCGCATCAAGCAACCAGCGGGGTCAACGAGCAATCTCAATACTGCGTTTCACCTTAATTTAAAGCGCAGTCACTGCCACGAGCCAATCGGATCAACCAGCGTCAAAGCGCGACATCAAAGCATTCCTCCATCTTGTTGGACAAATGCTTTGATGCACTTCGAGCACGTGTTGACAACTCGACTGTACGATCTGGCAGCGTTCTTTCTAGAATCTACGCAAACCAAAACATGGCGCACGCGCACGACACAGGAAGCAGTCACCTTCTGCCAAAACGCTTGATACACACCGTATGCAAATAAAAGGAAGCGCACCACGTTGGGCGAATAATAAGATGATTGAAAGAGGGAAACGAAGAGGCGAGCATTCCCCGGATTGAGCTGAAATCCACGCTGGCACTTCAGGCATAGGTTGGAAAGCACGTGTTGACAGCTTGACTGTCGGATCTGGCAGCATTCTTTCTAGAATTTAGGCATACCAAAACACGGAGCACGTGCACGACACAGCCGAGTGGCACTCAGTTGGTCAAAGGATGTTTTGGCGAACGTCGGCTTTTCATCGAAAAACACTTCAGCGAATGGTCGGCCGCCGCAAAGCGGCGTTTAGGCAGGAAAACGTGGTGAAGACTGCAGTGCAAACGACACTTGCTCCTTGCACACGGCCGTCGCAACGGTGGCCCGCCCCGATCCCGCCCGTTGTCGTGTAGAGGATCACGTGACTGTTCGTACCACCTGGTAGCCATGTATTTGGCGGCCCGAGGCCAATGTTGCCCATCAGAGTCGAAGTTTCGGTTTCGGTTTCTGCTCATGTTTAAAGTAAGATCTCACAAAATATATCTCATTTTGCGCTAAGCAAATGACTTAGTGCCTTTTGTTAGTGCTTTTTAA
Organism: Ixodes ricinus; assembly: GCA_037355805.1. Classification (NCBI taxonomy): domain Eukaryota; kingdom Metazoa; phylum Arthropoda; class Arachnida; order Ixodida; family Ixodidae; genus Ixodes; species Ixodes ricinus. Next base: position 16,752 of record JAZHYW010032549.1, on the reverse strand, counting down.
TGTGAAATCACTTATAATGCCGAAGTGTTCGGAATTAAGCGGGATAAGTCACGTTCTCCGTTCCGTGCTTTTCACAACGAGTGCGTGCGAGCGTGCGGGCGAAGGAGAGGCTGGCTTTGAACGACCGTGCAATACAAGCACGCTCGTGAAATTAAGTCGTCATTTGAGACAGCGTGCTCATGTTTGTAGTATCGGCCTCGCCCGGACCTATGGTGAAACCGAGAACAGCAAGATCATCACGTCTCAGTCTGTAGATGCAATCTTTAGACGTGAACCTGTTCAGTCACCATTGTTGTTTTTGATTATGTTTTATTGTTTTAATGAACCATTGCTGCTTTTGATGATATTTGTTATAGTCTTTGTTGTAACGCTCACGTGCATAAAAATAAAAAATAAATTCCAAAGGAAAATAAAATTGCCTTTACCATCTCACTGCCTTCAGCACCGCAGCTTTGTGTTCTTTGTAGTAGTGTGTGCGAACCGTGGATTGCCGTACTCTGGGAACTGTACACTGCGCGAGGATAGTAACACAAACAGAAAATCGCCATTTTTTTGGCAGAAAGGAAAATGGATTATTAAAAAACTTTCAGCCTTTCCACTCTGGTGAAGAAGTAAGACCAGCTGAGCTGTACAATGGAAAGTAATGGCCGGCCGCAAGTCGGCAAGCCAGAGAAGCTAGAGTGGAAAGGCTGCCGCCATCTATGAGCGACGGCGGCAATCAGATACGTGGCTTGCCGCCGTCGCTCATAGATGGCGGTAGGTGTCCAGAGTTCAGTGTCTTCATTTTTTTTGCGGGGACACGATCCTGGGAAAAATAGCCCTTAACAGCTCCGTTGTAAAACCTATCGCGGTGGAATGCGCACATGTAGGGCACTAACGTAGGCAGTTATATCTGGTTCCCGACATAAATAATCGCGGTAAATGGGTCGCTCAGCGTATACATATAGGCCAAGACATGATTAGGATTTAACAAAAAGAAAAGGTAAAATCACTCAGAACTCGTTTCAGTACGGTGTCCTTGGAGCAGATATTATTGTTCAGAGAAACCTTCTTCTAGACGTAGTCGAGACTCGTAGCCCAGGTGATACCTCGTATCACGGACTCTGAAAATTCTTCCAAATAAAAAAGCTTCCCGTCTTCGCGTAATTTTTTTTTTGACGCGTGAATGGATAATGCACGAAGATGAATGGATGTCGAAATTGATGCACTAAGATCCGCCGTAAAGGGCCGATTTGGCCGGTGTACAGTATACGACACGCAGTATAGTGCGGTCACACAAGCGCACGTTGCTACGATACTCATCCACATCGAGATGGGCAGAACTCGAAGAGTATATGGAGTGAGTGCTCACACTGCACACTTTGGGCGTTGGCTATTGCCTAATCAACCAGTCACGCAAAAAAAAAAAAAAGCGTAAGGTTATGATGCATTTACATATGGATGATTGGTTCAGCCGGGGATATCAAACGCACAAGGACGACGGGTGCCACGACTCTGCACTTTTGGCTTGGTGGATTGGCTCCAATACTGCGCAAGCGCAGAAGCTTCATCTTGCGCGAATCCGGTTTCTGCGCGCGAGTGGTGCCCCCCCACCTGGGGGCTCTAAGTCGGACACTCGGCGAGAAAGTCGGCTATACGATATATGACCGCCGCGATTGGCAACCGCCAAGGTCGAGCTTGGTGCCGTCCAATCGCGGCAGTCAGAGATCTTGTCGCGACTTTTTCGCCGAGTGAGCTTTGGGCCAACGCGGGATTAGCCTCTTTGTAAACAACGCGTTGGTGTATAGCATCTTCCACATTGCGAGCACAATATCGTCGCCGGAAGGCTGAAAATCGCGCCCCGGACGGCGAGTGCGTGCCGTTCAATCGGGTATATAGGCGTAGCGGTTAAAACGCTTCGCGACTACCCGAGCTTTCCCTCCGATGACCGTCAGAGGCAGCCCCGCATTTGAGCAGACAGGTCCTAACTCATGTCCCCGCACGGGTCAAGAGCCGACCCATCTCTGCCACTTTCCCGACGAGCCTCCAGCGGCCAAACTTCTTCGGGCCGACCGCTTTGTCGGAGCAGGATAACCGACTCCAACTTACAGCGGGGGAAGAAAAAAAAATATTGAGTGGTTAGGATTTTTGTTGTTGTTGCTTGGTTCTCTTCACCTGTCCGCCGTAAAACCTGGTTCTCTCTCTCTCTCTCTCCTTGCTGCTCCTCGGCTTGCTGTAAGGTTTTCAAATTGGAAAAAACCGCCGGGCTCGAAAGACCGCGATGCCGTAGTGCGATTGCCGAAGGCCGATGAAGCTCCTGCCGTGGCCGCCCCGGTGCGTTTTCCATTTCTAGGTTCGCTACATAGCTTTGCTTCCCTTCTTTATGTCGTTTTTCTTTTTCCCCTTTTTTTTTTTTTTAAGAGGGAGGTTGCAGGTTATGCGGCTCACGTATTTACACACCTTTCGATTCAGGACCAACTTTATTTATGTACATCAATCTTCTCACATCTTTCTTACTTGATTCCTTTTTTTGGTCCGCTTGTTTTGTGTTTTTTACGCGCGCGGATCGCGGGCGCGCGCTCAGGTTTTGGGAGAGTCGATTTGTTACGAAGCGCTGCGCCGACGCGGGCGTCGAGATGCCGGAACTGAAGCCAAATAACGACAGCGACCCACAACAGCAAAACAACAACAAGCAAACACCATAAAAAAAATGCTGTGTAAGGTAAGCGGGTGAGACTTTCACGCTGAGTGGTCAATTGGGACGAGTGAAGGATATGCGCCCCGTCGGAATTCGTTTCTCCCCAAACACTCTCCCGTTTTTTATTTTCGATAGTCCGGACGGAGAGAACCGAATTTTCCCGCCCCGTAGAGTGGATGCGGCAACGCGCCGCTGTTCACGCCGTTCGTCACCTACGCCTCACTTCTCAAGCCGGACTGCAGCAGGGGCTAACCAACTCAGTCGGACCCATCACGAGTTCGTAAAGGATCTACGTAACTGCACTCTTGGAACACATCGTCCAATCAGCCGCTGAGAACGTGTGGTACTCTCGCTCCATCTGCCGAGCCAATCAACTGCCGTGACTAAGGCAATCGCGATTTGCGAGTGCGGATCTAGTGTACGAAGATATATACTTCGCTCCAACTCAGGGCGAAACTAAGTTTTCGAGGTTCCTACACTGCAAACCACTTCGTTCGGACGGGTGTATGTATATGCGTAAGCTTGGGTGCCGCATACAGTGCGTTTATTACTTGCTTGCGAATATATATAGGGGAACGTTCACCTTCGGGGTTGACTTATAAAGATAGATAAAGAGAGAGAGAGCATCTGCAAGAGCGAGGTATTTGCATAAGGCTTGCGAGGTTCCTGCGTTGCGCCGGTCGTCTGCCTGTCCGCTTGCGCCGGAGTGTCTCTCTCGAACCACGAAAATGTAGCCGCTGAGGTACAAGTATGCGTCGCTCGGGGTATATACGCGAGCGCAGCTCAAGCCTGGATTGGACGGAAGGCGCGAAGGAAATGGAGAGGGTCTCCATAAATCACTGCACGGCTTACGTGCACCAAAACCAAACGCGCGCGCGCGCGCGGAATGTTAAAACTTTTTAAAGGAATTTATTTGTGTGTGTGCGTGTCTTTCTGGCAGACAGGACTGCTCGCAGACGAAGCCGTCGGAGGTGGGCTTGGCCTGCTGTAGGAACTTGCTAGACGAGGCTTCCGGACTTTCGAGAAGGCTTTTTTTTTTCTTTTTTACGATTTTAACTTTCCCTCTCTCGAATTCTACTGTACGCGAGGCCTTTGGCGATAAATAAATAGATACAAATGCGTTAGTGAAAGCGAATTCACCAGCTGCATAAGCAGTCGAAGCCTCATTTTTTGGGGGTTATTTATTTTTTTATTTTTATCAACAGTGCTTCCTTTGCCAGCTTCAGAGTCTCCTGCGTTCAAGGAACCAGAAAGCTTACCCGAAAATAGGCACTGCATGCCGGAGGCAACGAGAGGGCATGCCTGGTTCAGCCTGCGCGACAGCACATTCTGCGAGGGACATGATTTAGCCAGGGGTGACACATCACTCACCCGCTCTCCGACCGCGGTGCGTCCAAAATTACGATTCGGCTCACGATACTCGATTTGAATAGATGGCGATCTAGAGAGCGAAGTTGGGCCGCAATCATCGGAGCCGCTATTCGCGCATACAGTTTGATCGTGGTGTTACCGCCATGAAGCGCCACGCGACCTCCGGTGGTATACTCCGTTCACCTTTAAGCTGAAACTGCAGCCAATGCCACAAGCACGAGAGCTCGAGGTCGCTGTTTTGAAGCGTTTTTTCGCAGGACGAGCGCCCGCGTTAGATATGCATGTCTCAAAGCCAGGAGCGCGGATATATAGCTCGCGCTAGTATCTTCGGCTGCAGTCTCACCTTAAAGGGGCGATGGAACAATTTTTGTACTTTTCGGAAATACCGCTTAGAACGATCCCTGACGTTAATGACCTATGAAACACGCGTTCGTTTGTCACCCCACGCAATAGAAGTCCCAGAAAAAAATTAAAGAAAAACGAGCAGCGCTCACCCCTCAACTCGCAGTCAGAACAAGCGGCCACGTGATCTGGAGCCGATTATATGCCGCCAATGTGGATCATAGCCACGCGCTGGGGTTGGCAAAGCACAGGACACGCGCTGAGTTCCAGACATTGTTATGGCTCGGCTATTGTCGTCGTTGCAGCGATTGGACAGCCGAATGCTTCTCGAGCTAGTAATTATCACGAGCCCAAATCGAGTGCTCACGCAATGCTCGTGTCCAATCTATGAACCGCATTCAAATATCGTCATTGGGGTTTACTGCGATCCCCACGTTACGTCATCAAAGTTTGCAAAGGCGAGATTGAATGAAAATGATCGCTTTTGTCCTTGAAATTACACCGCAACAAATGAGTTTCTTGGCCAGTGGCGTTACGTGCGAGTATCCTTGAGGCCCACTAGTGCCAGTAAGCTCGTGTAAAGTGAAAAACATTCCAATTGAATATCGTCGTACCGCTCCTTTAAGGGTGAACGGACTATATATAACCACGTTGCTCCAGCCTTCAGTGCTGGCTCGTCCTTAGCGTGGGATTCTGCGATCGCATATACGTATATACAGAGAGTATTCCATGCAATTTGAGCCAAGGTTTAAAATTATTCGGTGCATTTTAGGAAGACGAAACCAAACGAATAAATTTGTTCAGTGTTTGGAGAAAGTCACTATTTCTTGTATTTTTACAATTATTAATTAAGACTAATTAATAAACTTTTGAAATATTCAATTTAGAGCAAAAGTTCCAATGACAAAGTTGTAGAGCGTCCTCAGAAACAACCAAATCAGTTGTTTTTATCAAGAAACCTCTAACACGGTTCGTTCCTTCAAGCTTAAAAAAAGTGCCCGAATTATTAAAAAAAACACTTACAAAAGAAAACGCGAATTTGTTTGCAGCGCCCAGTCAACAGTGCTTTCTCTATTCAGTATGCAGGCCTAGTTTATTCAAGCCACGGATGAGAGCGCTAATATACGAGGTGCACATACGCAAAGTCACACGTTTTTTTTTCTTCATAATTTGCAATCTTTTTTTGAAGCCCATAAAAAAAAAGTGTTAAAGCTTTTTTTTTATAAATACCACTGAAATGGATGTTTCTGAGGACGCTCTGCAACTTTGTCATTGGTACTTTTGCCCTAAACTGAATAGTTCAAAAGTTAATTATTTATCTTATTTCAATATTTTATTGGACAAAATACAAAAAAAATAGCCTGACTTGCTCCAAACAATGAGCAAACTTATTCGTTTGGTTCCGTCTTCCTAAAATGCACCAAAATATTTTTAAACCTTGGCTCAAGTTGCGTGGACTACCCGTTTTATGCTACAGCGTGGTAGTAAATATCGGCGGTGGTCCTCTCTTCGTGAGGCACCGCGGACTCCCGACGACTTCACTGATAATGACGTCAAGTCGGCTGTTGATAAAAATGAAATTAAAGGAAGATTCATTAGTGGATCCTTAGGGAATACGTTAGCATGAACCTTGGGAATCGCCGCACACGTCCCCCTTTGAGAAACACTATACTCCGTTCACCTTTACGCTGAGACTAGAAGCTCCGCCTTCAGCGCGAGCTCGCTGGCTTCCGCAGTGCTTTGGTTGCGCATGCCTGCGCGTGCCGGCGCGTTCAAACTTGTGTTAGCAAGAGCAGAAAGCTCGCTCTGAAGGCGGAGCTTCTAGTCTCAGCTAGGGCGAAGTATAACGCTGACCCCTTCACTTTCCAGTTTTGGCTTTCTCTTTTGCTTCCTCTATGTTTTGCTGCCTCTTTTTGACTTCTTTACGGGGTCAGTGTTAGCGTTTCCCAAAGGGGGACATGTGCAGGGTTTTCCAAGAGTCCCTAAGGATCCACCAATAGATCTTCCTTTGTTCTCCCTCGCCCGCCTTGAGGCTGGTTCACACACACCCGTTTTCTTACGTTATGTTACTTTACGTTACAAGAAGTCGCCGAGAAATCTGTGCTTCGTATTAAGCGTGGCTACCAATTCAAGGAGATAGCCTGGCACGCGACATTCGAGACACGAATGTGTCGGTGACTTAGACGTAACGTAAGAAAACGGTGCTGTTCACACAGACCCGTGTTCTTACGTTACGTTACAAAATGTCACCGGGAAATCTGTGCTTCGTATTAAGCGTGGCTACCAATTAGAGGAGATAGCCTGGCACGCGACATTCGAGACGCGAATGTTTCGGTGTCGACGAGGAGTTGCCGTGGGAACCAAGGTCACAAGGCTCGTCGTAACGTAACATTGCAGTTCCAGTCGGACTCCCATATATGATAAAAAGTTCAAATAGTGGATGGGTCAAAATTAGCAATATCAGGCACCTGAACGTAACATTGCAGTTCCAGTCGGACTCCCATATATGATAAAAAGTTCAAATAGTGGATGGGTCAAAATTAGCAATATCAGGCACCTGAACGTAACATTGCAGTTCCAGTCGGACTCCCATATATGATAAAAAGTTCAAATAGTGGATGGGTCAAAATTAGCAATATCAGGCACCTGAACGTAACATTGCAGTTCCAGTCGGACTCCCATATATGATAAAAAGTTCAAATAGTGGATGGGTCAAAATTAGCAATATCAGGCACCTGAACGTAACATTGCAGTTCCAGTCGGACTCCCATATATGATAAAAAGGTCAAATAGTGGATGGGTCAAAATTAGCAATATCAGGCACCTGAACGTAACATTGCAGTTCCAGTCGGACTCCCATATATGATAAAAAGTTCAAATAGTGGATGGGTCAAAATTAGCAATATCAGGCACCTGAACGTAACATTGCAGTTCCAGTCGGACTCCCATATATGATAAAAAGTTCAAATAGTGGATGGGTCAAAATTAGCAATATCAGGCACCTGAACGTAACATTGCAGTTCCAGTCGGACTCCCATATATGATAAAAAGTTCAAATAGTGGATGGGTCAAAATTAGCAATATCAGGCACCTGAACGTAACATTGCAGTTCCAGTCGGACTCCCATATATGATAAAAAGTTCAAATAGTGGATGGGTCAAAATTAGCAATATCAGGCACCTGAACGTAACATTGCAGTTCCAGTCGGACTCCCATATATGATAAAAAGTTCAAATAGTGGATGGGTCAAAATTAGCAATATCAGGCACCTGAACGTAACATTGCAGTTCCAGTCGGACTCCCATATATGATAAAAAGTTCAAATAGTGGATGGGTCAAAATTAGCAATATCAGGCACCTGAACGTAACATTGCAGTTCCAGTCGGACTCCCATATATGATAAAAAGTTCAAATAGTGGATGGGTCAAAATTAGCAATATCAGGCACCTGAACGTAACATTGCAGTTCCAGTCGGACTCCCATATATGATAAAAAGTTCAAATAGTGGATGGGTCAAAATTAGCAATATCAGGCACTTGAACGTAACATTGCAGTTCCAGTCGGACTCCCATATATGATAAAAAGTTCAAATAGTGGATGGGTCAAAATTAGCAATATCAGGCACCTGAACGTAACATTGCAGTTCCAGTCGGACTCCCATATATGATAAAAAGTTCAAATAGTGGATGGGTCAAAATTAGCAATATCAGGCACCTGAACGTAACATTGCAGTTCCAGTCGGACTCCCATATATGATAAAAAGTTCAAATAGTGGATGGGTCAAAATTAGCAATATCAGGCACCTGAACGTAACATTGCAGTTCCAGTCGGACTCCCATATATGATAAAAAGTTCAAATAGTGGATGGGTCAAAATTAGCAATATCAGGCACCTGAACGTAACATTGCAGTTCCAGTCGGACTCCCATATATGATAAAAAGTTCAAATAGTGGATGGGTCAAAATTAGCAATATCAGGCACCTGAACGTAACATTGCAGTTCCAGTCGGACTCCCATATATGATAAAAAGTTCAAATAGTGGATGGGTCAAAATTAGCAATATCAGGCACCTGAACGTAACATTGCAGTTCCAGTCGGACTCCCATATATGATAAAAAGTTCAAATAGTGGATGGGTCAAAATTAGCAATATCAGGCACCTGAACGTAACATTGCAGTTCCAGTCGGACTCCCATATATGATAAAAAGTTCAAATAGTGGATGGGTCAAAATTAGCAATATCAGGCACCTGAACGTAACATTGCAGTTCCAGTCGGACTCCCATATATGATAAAAAGTTCAAATAGTGGATGGGTCAAAATTAGCAATATCAGGCACCTGAACGTAACATTGCAGTTCCAGTCGGACTCCCATATATGATAAAAAGGTCAAATAGTGGATGGGTCAAAATTAGCAATATCAGGCACCTGAACGTAACATTGCAGTTCCAGTCGGACTCCCATATATGATAAAAAGTTCAAATAGTGGATGGGTCAAAATTAGCAATATCAGGCACCTGAACGTAACATTGCAGTTCCAGTCGGACTCCCATATATGATAAAAAGGTCAAATAGTGGATGGGTCAAAATTAGCAATATCAGGCACTTGAACGTAACATTGCAGTTCCAGTCGGACTCCCATATATGATAAAAAGTTCAAATAGTGGATGGGTCAAAATTAGCAATATCAGGCACCTGAACGTAACATTGCAGTTCCAGTCGGACTCCCATATATGATAAAAAGTTCAAATAGTGGATGGGTCAAAATTAGCAATATCAGGCACCTGAACGTAACATTGCAGTTCCAGTCGGACTCCCATATATGATAAAAAGGTCAAATAGTGGATGGGTCAAAATTAGCAATATCAGGCACCTGAACGTAACATTGCAGTTCCAGTCGGACTCCCATATATGATAAAAAGTTCAAATAGTGGATGGGTCAAAATTAGCAATATCAGGCACCTGAACGTAACATTGCAGTTCCAGTCGGACTCCCATATATGATAAAAAGTTCAAATAGTGGATGGGTCAAAATTAGCAATATCAGGCACCTGAACGTAACATTGCAGTTCCAGTCGGACTCCCATATATGATAAAAAGTTCAAATAGTGGATGGGTCAAAATTAGCAATATCAGGCACCTGAACGTAACATTGCAGTTCCAGTCGGACTCCCATATATGATAAAAAGTTCAAATAGTGGATGGGTCAAAATTAGCAATATCAGGCACCTGAACGTAACATTGCAGTTCCAGTCGGACTCCCATATATGATAAAAAGTTCAAATAGTGGATGGGTCAAAATTAGCAATATCAGGCACCTGAACGTAACATTGCAGTTCCAGTCGGACTCCCATATATGATAAAAAGGTCAAATAGTGGATGGGTCAAAATTAGCAATATCAGGCACTTGAACGTAACATTGCAGTTCCAGTCGGACTCCCATATATGATAAAAAGTTCAAATAGTGGATGGGTCAAAATTAGCAATATCAGGCACCTGAACGTAACATTGCAGTTCCAGTCGGACTCCCATATATGATAAAAAGTTCAAATAGTGGATGGGTCAAAATTAGCAATATCAGGCACCTGAACGTAACATTGCAGTTCCAGTCGGACTCCCATATATGATAAAAAGTTCAAATAGTGGATGGGTCAAAATTAGCAATATCAGGCACCTGAACGTAACATTGCAGTTCCAGTCGGACTCCCATATATGATAAAAAGGTCAAATAGTGGATGGGTCAAAATTAGCAATATCAGGCACCTGAACGTAACATTGCAGTTCCAGTCGGACTCCCATATATGATAAAAAGGTCAAATAGTGGATGGGTCAAAATTAGCAATATCAGGCACCTGAACGTAACATTGCAGTTCCAGTCGGACTCCCATATATGATAAAAAGTTCAAATAGTGGATGGGTCAAAATTAGCAATATCAGGCACCTGAACGTAACATTGCAGTTCCAGTCGGACTCCCATATATGATAAAAAGTTCAAATAGTGGATGGGTCAAAATTAGCAATATCAGGCACCTGAACGTAACATTGCAGTTCCAGTCGGACTCCCATATATGATAAAAAGTTCAAATAGTGGATGGGTCAAAATTAGCAATATCAGGCACCTGAACGTAACATTGCAGTTCCAGTCGGACTCCCATATATGATAAAAAGTTCAAATAGTGGATGGGTCAAAATTAGCAATATCAGGCACCTGAACGTAACATTGCAGTTCCAGTCGGACTCCCATATATGATAAAAAGTTCAAATAGTGGATGGGTCAAAATTAGCAATATCAGGCACCTGAACGTAACATTGCAGTTCCAGTCGGACTCCCATATATGATAAAAAGTTCAAATAGTGGATGGGTCAAAATTAGCAATATCAGGCACCTGAACGTAACATTGCAGTTCCAGTCGGACTCCCATATATGATAAAAAGTTCAAATAGTGGATGGGTCAAAATTAGCAATATCAGGCACCTGAACGTAACATTGCAGTTCCAGTCGGACTCCCATATATGATAAAAAGTTCAAATAGTGGATGGGTCAAAATTAGCAATATCAGGCACTTGAACGTAACATTGCAGTTCCAGTCGGACTCCCATATATGATAAAAAGTTCAAATAGTGGATGGGTCAAAATTAGCAATATCAGGCACCTGAACGTAACATTGCAGTTCCAGTCGGACTCCCATATATGATAAAAAGTTCAAATAGTGGATGGGTCAAAATTAGCAATATCAGGCACCTGAACGTAACATTGCAGTTCCAGTCGGACTCCCATATATGATAAAAAGTTCAAATAGTGGATGGGTCAAAATTAGCAATATCAGGCACCTGAACGTAACATTGCAGTTCCAGTCGGACTCCCATATATGATAAAAAGTTCAAATAGTGGATGGGTCAAAATTAGCAATATCAGGCACCTGAACGTAACATTGCAGTTCCAGTCGGACTCCCATATATGATAAAAAGTTCAAATAGTGGATGGGTCAAAATTAGCAATATCAGGCACCTGAACGTAACATTGCAGTTCCAGTCGGACTCCCATATATGATAAAAAGTTCAAATAGTGGATGGGTCAAAATTAGCAATATCAGGCACCTGAACGTAACATTGCAGTTCCAGTCGGACTCCCATATATGATAAAAAGTTCAAATAGTGGATGGGTCAAAATTAGCAATATCAGGCACCTGAACGTAACATTGCAGTTCCAGTCGGACTCCCATATATGATAAAAAGTTCAAATAGTGGATGGGTCAAAATTAGCAATATCAGGCACTTGAACGTAACATTGCAGTTCCAGTCGGACTCCCATATATGATAAAAAGTTCAAATAGTGGATGGGTCAAAATTAGCAATATCAGGCACTTGAACGTAACATTGCAGTTCCAGTCGGACTCCCATATATGATAAAAAGTTCAAATAGTGGATGGGTCAAAATTAGCAATATCAGGCACCTGAACGTAACATTGCAGTTCCAGTCGGACTCCCATATATGATAAAAAGTTCAAATAGTGGATGGGTCAAAATTAGCAATATCAGGCACCTGAACGTAACATTGCAGTTCCAGTCGGACTCCCATATATGATAAAAAGTTCAAATAGTGGATGGGTCAAAATTAGCAATATCAGGCACCTGAACGTAACATTGCAGTTCCAGTCGGACTCCCATATATGATAAAAAGTTCAAATAGTGGATGGGTCAAAATTAGCAATATCAGGCACCTGAACGTAACATTGCAGTTCCAGTCGGACTCCCATATATGATAAAAAGTTCAAATAGTGGATGGGTCAAAATTAGCAATATCAGGCACCTGAACGTAACATTGCAGTTCCAGTCGGACTCCCATATATGATAAAAAGTTCAAATAGTGGATGGGTCAAAATTAGCAATATCAGGCACCTGAACGTAACATTGCAGTTCCAGTCGGACTCCCATATATGATAAAAAGTTCAAATAGTGGATGGGTCAAAATTAGCAATATCAGGCACCTGAACGTAACATTGCAGTTCCAGTCGGACTCCCATATATGATAAAAAGTTCAAATAGTGGATGGGTCAAAATTAGCAATATCAGGCACCTGAACGTAACATTGCAGTTCCAGTCGGACTCCCATATATGATAAAAAGTTCAAATAGTGGATGGGTCAAAATTAGCAATATCAGGCACCTGAACGTAACATTGCAGTTCCAGTCGGACTCCCATATATGATAAAAAGTTCAAATAGTGGATGGGTCAAAATTAGCAATATCAGGCACCTGAACGTAACATTGCAGTTCCAGTCGGACTCCCATATATGATAAAAAGTTCAAATAGTGGATGGGTCAAAATTAGCAATATCAGGCACCTGAACGTAACATTGCAGTTCCAGTCGGACTCCCATATATGATAAAAAGTTCAAATAGTGGATGGGTCAAAATTAGCAATATCAGGCACTTGAACGTAACATTGCAGTTCCAGTCGGACTCCCATATATGATAAAAAGTTCAAATAGTGGATGGGTCAAAATTAGCAATATCAGGCACCTGAACGTAACATTGCAGTTCCAGTCGGACTCCCATATATGATAAAAAGGTCAAATAGTGGATGGGTCAAAATTAGCAATATCAGGCACCTGAACGTAACATTGCAGTTCCAGTCGGACTCCCATATATGATAAAAAGTTCAAATAGTGGATGGGTCAAAATTAGCAATATCAGGCACCTGAACGTAACATTGCAGTTCCAGTCGGACTCCCATATATGATAAAAAGGTCAAATAGTGGATGGGTCAAAATTAGCAATATCAGGCACCTGAACGTAACATTGCAGTTCCAGTCGGACTCCCATATATGATAAAAAGTTCAAATAGTGGATGGGTCAAAATTAGCAATATCAGGCACCTGAACGTAACATTGCAGTTCCAGTCGGACTCCCATATATGATAAAAAGTTCAAATAGTGGATGGGTCAAAATTAGCAATATCAGGCACCTGAACGTAACATTGCAGTTCCAGTCGGACTCCCATATATGATAAAAAGTTCAAATAGTGGATGGGTCAAAATTAGCAATATCAGGCACCTGAACGTAACATTGCAGTTCCAGTCGGACTCCCATATATGATAAAAAGTTCAAATAGTGGATGGGTCAAAATTAGCAATATCAGGCACCTGAACGTAACATTGCAGTTCCAGTCGGACTCCCATATATGATAAAAAGTTCAAATAGTGGATGGGTCAAAATTAGCAATATCAGGCACCTGAACGTAACATTGCAGTTCCAGTCGGACTCCCATATATGATAAAAAGTTCAAATAGTGGATGGGTCAAAATTAGCAATATCAGGCACCTGAACGTAACATTGCAGTTCCAGTCGGACTCCCATATATGATAAAAAGTTCAAATAGTGGATGGGTCAAAATTAGCAATATCAGGCACCTGAACGTAACATTGCAGTTCCAGTCGGACTCCCATATATGATAAAAAGTTCAAATAGTGGATGGGTCAAAATTAGCAATATCAGGCACCTGAACGTAACATTGCAGTTCCAGTCGGACTCCCATATATGATAAAAAGTTCAAATAGTGGATGGGTCAAAATTAGCAATATCAGGCACCTGAACGTAACATTGCAGTTCCAGTCGGACTCCCATATATGATAAAAAGTTCAAATAGTGGATGGGTCAAAATTAGCAATATCAGGCACCTGAACGTAACATTGCAGTTCCAGTCGGACTCCCATATATGATAAAAAGTTCAAATAGTGGATGGGTCAAAATTAGCAATATCAGGCACCTGAACGTAACATTGCAGTTCCAGTCGGACTCCCATATATGATAAAAAGTTCAAATAGTGGATGGGTCAAAATTAGCAATATCAGGCACCTGAACGTAACATTGCAGTTCCAGTCGGACTCCCATATATGATAAAAAGTTCAAATAGTGGATGGGTCAAAATTAGCAATATCAGGCACCTGAACGTAACATTGCAGTTCCAGTCGGACTCCCATATATGATAAAAAGTTCAAATAGTGGATGGGTCAAAATTAGCAATATCAGGCACCTGAACGTAACATTGCAGTTCCAGTCGGACTCCCATATATGATAAAAAGTTCAAATAGTGGATGGGTCAAAATTAGCAATATCAGGCACTTGAACGTAACATTGCAGTTCCAGTCGGACTCCCATATATGATAAAAAGTTCAAATAGTGGATGGGTCAAAATTAGCAATATCAGGCACCTGAACGTAACATTGCAGTTCCAGTCGGACTCCCATATATGATAAAAAGTTCAAATAGTGGATGGGTCAAAATTAGCAATATCAGGCACCTGAACGTAACATTGCAGTTCCAGTCGGACTCCCATATATGATAAAAAGTTCAAATAGTGGATGGGTCAAAATTAGCAATATCAGGCACCTGAACGTAACATTGCAGTTCCAGTCGGACTCCCATATATGATAAAAAGTTCAAATAGTGGATGGGTCAAAATTAGCAATATCAGGCACCTGAACGTAACATTGCAGTTCCAGTCGGACTCCCATATATGATAAAAAGTTCAAATAGTGGATGGGTCAAAATTAGCAATATCAGGCACCTGAACGTAACATTGCAGTTCCAGTCGGACTCCCATATATGATAAAAAGTTCAAATAGTGGATGGGTCAAAATTAGCAATATCAGGCACCTGAACGTAACATTGCAGTTCCAGTCGGACTCCCATATATGATAAAAAGTTCAAATAGTGGATGGGTCAAAATTAGCAATATCAGGCACCTGAACGTAACATTGCAGTTCCAGTCGGACTCCCATATATGATAAAAAGTTCAAATAGTGGATGGGTCAAAATTAGCAATATCAGGCACCTGAACGTAACATTGCAGTTCCAGTCGGACTCCCATATATGATAAAAAGTTCAAATAGTGGATGGGTCAAAATTAGCAATATCAGGCACCTGAACGTAACATTGCAGTTCCAGTCGGACTCCCATATATGATAAAAAGTTCAAATAGTGGATGGGTCAAAATTAGCAATATCAGGCACTTGAACGTAACATTGCAGTTCCAGTCGGACTCCCATATATGATAAAAAGTTCAAATAGTGGATGGGTCAAAATTAGCAATATCAGGCACCTGAACGTAACATTGCAGTTCCAGTCGGACTCCCATATATGATAAAAAGTTCAAATAGTGGATGGGTCAAAATTAGCAATATCAGGCACTTGAACGTAACATTGCAGTTCCAGTCGGACTCCCATATATGATAAAAAGTTCAAATAGTGGATGGGTCAAAATTAGCAATATCAGGCACCTGAACGTAACATTGCAGTTCCAGTCGGACTCCCATATATGATAAAAAGTTCAAATAGTGGATGGGTCAAAATTAGCAATATCAGGCACCTGAACGTAACATTGCAGTTCCAGTCGGACTCCCATATATGATAAAAAGTTCAAATAGTGGATGGGTCAAAATTAGCAATATCAGGCACCTGAACGTAACATTGCAGTTCCAGTCGGACTCCCATATATGATAAAAAGTTCAAATAGTGGATGGGTCAAAATTAGCAATATCAGGCACCTGAACGTAACATTGCAGTTCCAGTCGGACTCCCATATATGATAAAAAGTTCAAATAGTGGATGGGTCAAAATTAGCAATATCAGGCACCTGAACGTAACATTGCAGTTCCAGTCGGACTCCCATATATGATAAAAAGTTCAAATAGTGGATGGGTCAAAATTAGCAATATCAGGCACCTGAACGTAACATTGCAGTTCCAGTCGGACTCCCATATATGATAAAAAGTTCAAATAGTGGATGGGTCAAAATTAGCAATATCAGGCACCTGAACGTAACATTGCAGTTCCAGTCGGACTCCCATATATGATAAAAAGTTCAAATAGTGGATGGGTCAAAATTAGCAATATCAGGCACCTGAACGTAACATTGCAGTTCCAGTCGGACTCCCATATATGATAAAAAGTTCAAATAGTGGATGGGTCAAAATTAGCAATATCAGGCACCTGAACGTAACATTGCAGTTCCAGTCGGACTCCCATATATGATAAAAAGTTCAAATAGTGGATGGGTCAAAATTAGCAATATCAGGCACTTGAACGTAACATTGCAGTTCCAGTCGGACTCCCATATATGATAAAAAGTTCAAATAGTGGATGGGTCAAAATTAGCAATATCAGGCACCTGAACGTAACATTGCAGTTCCAGTCGGACTCCCATATATGATAAAAAGGTCAAATAGTGGATGGGTCAAAATTAGCAATATCAGGCACCTGAACGTAACATTGCAGTTCCAGTCGGACTCCCATATATGATAAAAAGTTCAAATAGTGGATGGGTCAAAATTAGCAATATCAGGCACTTGAACGTAACATTG
>JAZHYW010032547.1:0-15938 GCA_037355805.1 Ixodes ricinus | reverse complement strand
TTGCTTGTTCAGTTACGTATTGCTTTATAGTCTTTCAAAAACGTGAAAATCGGCTATATGTCATCATGGCTGCCACGGAGCTGCAGCCTTAAATGTCCAATATGCCGTACGCGCCACGACATTTTTTTCGTATGGTAGTTAATATTTTATTTGTTTACATCGCATCTCTCTTTAATAAGTCGAGCAAGCAGCATTTTTTGAATACAAATACAGTTTTTATATGTTTATGCCTGCACTTATATTTTTCTTTTTGGAAATGAAACAGCAATTAAAGCGGTCTTTTACATGTGTTTGATTATTCTTGCCTAAGCACCTTTACTTCAGAAGGCAAATTTAAATGTAGCAGATAGTTACTCCACAGCTGTTTCCTGGCACTTCATCATTATACTAAAAAGAGAGGACTCCAAAGTTTTTCGTTTTTTTTTTTTTCAGGTTTTGCCTTTCTTTTGCATACTAAATAGCATACTCTTTCAGCTATGCTATTCAGTATCGCGAAATTAAGAATAGTTATTGTGAACTCGGCAAATGAAAATGATGCAAAAAGCTAACATTCAAATATACCGCACTTTTCACAGTGCCGTAGTACGTCAGTGCCAGGCAGTTTAAAAAAATAGAATATGCTGCTAATCATTTATTTTTTGTTCTGGAGCGCGGGTGCAATGTGGCAGTGAGCCTCCAAAGCATCCATGTGACACCATGAAACTGTTTGAAGCAGTTTGAAACGAATGCTACAGTCCAAAGAGGTGAACCCTCTGCCTTCCACAGACGCCACCTTGTCATTGTTGCCAGTAGAGACTTTCTCTTTGAAAAACACGGTGAGGACCAAAACTGTATATTCAATAACTTGGCGAAAACAAAAACACAATATTTTGACATAATATTCGGGATACAATTTTTAGCGATGTTTGTTGGTGAGTTTAGCAAAATTTCAAGCAAACCGAGGCAATAAAGAAATCCCCTGGAGTACCCCTTTAAACCGCAAACTGATAACACTTTGTTTCGCATGCCTATTTTATTTATTCGTTGAAATACCTTAAAGGTCCTTCTGCGAAGGACATTACAAATAAGGGGGGGGGTAAGTACATCATATATAGAACACACAAAAAATAATAGAATAAAAACATGCACAGCAGTGCAAGTATACATAAAATCGTAAATCAAGCAACAAAAAAAAATAAATTCTTGCACAGTAGTGCAAACATACAAGAAATCGCAAGTCATGCAATGCCTACATGGCTGCTGATAAGGGACACGAAAACCATCAGCGTCAGTCTCGGTGACGATGCCCTCTGTCTAGATCATTCCACCACACTGTTGTTTTGGCAAAGAAGGAATACAAAAGAAGAAGTGCGGCAGGTGAAACGGTCAATCTTACATGAGTGATTAAGACGAGGTGTAATGAAATGCGACTGTGCTAGGGTGCCTTTGGCTGAGAGATGGTGCATAGTAGATGCGATGAAAAAGGCATAAGCAAGAAAGCTTGCGTCTTAAGGCCAGTTCTGGAAGGTCGGCTTTCTGTTTTAATAAGGTGACGCTGGAATGTCGAGAATACTCAGACAAAATAAAGCGCGCGACACGGTTTTGAAAGGCTTCTATTTCAGTGATCAAATATGCTTGGTGAGGATCCCAGATGCTCGATGCGTACTCAAGTTTCGGCCGAATCAATGAAAGGTATGCAGTTTTCTTTAAGTGAGGAGGAGCACAACGAAGTGTATGTTTTAGGTAGCCCAAAGAACGACTGCACGATGATAACAACGACCGAATATGTATACCTTCCAGGAGAGATGCGAGTCGACGTGAACACCTAAGTATTTATAAAAGGAAACAGACTCAACAACGTTAGAATCAATAAAATAGTTGTGAGAAAAAAGTTTTCTTTCCTAACAAATGAGATAAGTTTGCATTTAGAAGGGTTAAGCTTCATGAGCCAAGTCGAGCACCACAATGATAGGTTAGTGAGGTCATATTGTAGTTGCATGCTATCTTTTTCGTTAGACATTTGTCTGTATACAACGCAGTCGTCTGCAAAAATACGGATGTATTTTTGCAGACGACTGTTGCACTCAGCTACAGTAGGTGTACATGTATCGAAGCTTGGAGCTTACTGCACGTACAGTAGGATGTATAAGTCGGCTTATGTGCATGTATGTGAATGATGTCTGCATGCGATGTAAAGCTCTGTGTGCGTGTTCAGATAACTACATATAGGCTGCAGTAAATGGGATAAAAATGCATATGTTGAAACGTGCATTTATTGTGTTTCTTGCAAACTACATGCATGGTTGTCTCAACAATATACATGGAAATAAGCCGCCGTATATATTGTGCAGCTGTACCTTCAGCAAGCTCCTACAGTTACAAGCCTTTGCACTGCAGCCCTGTGAGCGTACTCGAAAACACATCACAAACTCGTCAGGAAATTCACACATCAGGAACTCAATGAAAATTCAAAAGAAAAAAACAATTTGAAGCACGGTGGCTGATATGTTTTTGAAACACATTAGGTACGCATAAGGAAGTTAATCGGCAAGTCAAAAAGAAAGCCATGTGAGTTCATCGTGTTTCGTCAGTGACATTGCAATAGAAACTCAATGTCCATTTTCTTAAGGGTAACGGGCACAAGACTCTGTCTAAGAGCAACATATCAATAACTGAACCGCAAGGAAACTTGATAGTTGAATTAGCTACCCGTACGCGTTTCCCTCACCCTTCTGAATGGCGTCCTCCTGGACACCACTTTGACACCCTGAACTGAGGGTCAATAAAGATGTTTCTCTCTCTCTCTCTTTCTTCCGTGCCCGACCCTCTCCCGAGACCCTGGACCTCTCCAGCGGCAAGAAGAGGAGTGCCAGTAATCCCTCTGAGGGGAGTAGAGTACTCAAAAAGCCTAGCCGCTCGTTGTCGACACAATCCCTTTCAACATCGCTGAAGAGGACCCCGGATACCGCAGTAAAAAATGCGCACCTATTTCGTGCACGAGTAAATCTGAGAAAACGCATTTGAAGTCGACATAACTTAGGAAGACAATACAATTAATGCAGGGGTGCGAGCGGGCTGGACCAGAATTACGAAAATAATCCTCGGAGAAGGGGAACAAGGGGGACAAAGGAGATTTGTGTTTGTCCTTTGTCCCCCTTCTCTGGGGATTTATTTTCGTCATAGCTCAGGAGCGCCAGAAAACTAAAAGCGTGAGAGATAAGACGCGCAAAAAGAAGGGGAAAGGAAAGAATCGCCATTTCGGGCGCACGCCCTCCTCTTCGTAAACTAAGGGAGGCCACCGAGATGAACGCGAGGGCTGTCGCCACTGAGCTCAAAGCGTACGCGCTATGAGCCTCCCTCTCTTCGATCCACGTGAAAGATAAATGGAGGGGAAAAGGACAGCTCCGTAATAATAGTCGAAACGACACCCACGCGAGTAACGCCAGGCTCTTTCCTCCTCGCAGACAGCGGCAGGCGGGTGACGAGGAGGTACGACCGCACAGGCAGGAAGGAGTCCGAGCGAGCGAGACGGGAGCCACGCCACTCGATAAAGAGCACTCGGTCCCCCACCCCGGAGGGACGTAGGCCAGGGGGTCGGGAGGGCGGCCCGCTCTGAAATGATAACCAGGGGGGAGCACTCCCTTGCCCTAAACACACTGCATACCGCTCCTCACGACAAAAAGAGGAGGGCGAACAAAGAGTAAACAGAAACCAAGACTGATGAATGCGTTGAAGTATCGACCGACGCCGCCGCCACCCGAGCAGAACGGCGGCTTCGCGGAACGCTCCCCTCAGCTCTGCGTTCTGCGGGTGACCGACGCTGTGCGTCGCCACTTGCCGCCTGCCGCCGAGAGGTGCGTTCGAACGCGGCTGTGCGTTGCTCTCGTTGACGGGCTCTTCTAGAACCGGTTGTGGGCTCGAGCGGCACGGCGGTAGGCATTTGGCACAGCCGGGGCGCCTCTGTTCGCTCTGTCGTTCTGTCTCGCGGCGCAGAGTCGGCATAGAGTAATAAACTAACCGTAACGAGTTGGACGCTTGGGCCCTTCGCGGCCGAGACAAGCACTCCATGTAGTGATATACTACGCAGTACGTAACAAGTTACTCTTTTACTTGTAGTGCCGCCTCTGCCGGCTGCTGACACCTCTGCTGGTAAAAAAAGTTACATTTCTAGATTCTGGCTAATAATTTGCCTAGAAAAATTTGTATTAATAAACGTAGTGTAATATTATTTGTATAAATATTGTAACCACTTAAATTATTCGATGTTACATCATCAGTCTCGTCGTAGTAGCAGCCCCAGCACCAGGGACAGCACCGTTTGGTTGGGACATAGAGTTAGTATAATCTACGCTAGAGGTCCAACTGGCGCTAGTGTCTATGCGACTTCCGGGAGGCAAATTGAAGCAGTCAGGAACCGATCTTTTGAACATAGATAACTTTTGTTATTTGGGTCGTACCGAATAGTATATAACTTTATTAACATTGTAAAAGTGTAATTACATTAGTTACAGCATTTTTCTTTACCAGTGAACGATGTTAAACGTCGCCATATTTAAGGCCCAAACCTCCGTTTCATAGCAGGTGTGTAAAGTCGGCGACGATTCTAAGCAAAATAACAATCGAAAGGAATGTAGAGTGTTTTCAAGGTTCGCCAGCATTCCGGTGATGCTTTTATATTGCTAATGTGCAAGTCCTGTCACATATATGATAATGACCCCGTCGTGCATCTTTACGAGCGGTTAAAACATTCAAAACGTAAAGAATAAAGTATGTAGACTATGCAAGGTGTTTTTTTATTATTATTTCCTATGTCAGGCAGCTTTTATCGGGCACCTGTTCTCTGGCTTTTCCCTATTTTCAAATATTTCAAGCGTGCGGGTGATGGTTTGAACGCAGAACAAGTATCTTCGCGCATATTCATGAGCAGAAAGAATAAAGCATGAATTATTTATCGCAAATCGGGCTATATTACGTGCCTTCAATTTATTTTGATCATATACATGCACAGGGAGTTGCTGATCCAGTGTTACAGCATAGTTCTTGCCGTCTTTCTTGGTTTTCCAGATGTCCTTCGTTCGTTTGGCACGTATATCCCTCATGCTGGAAAGCGCCGACGCCGTGTTCGCACTAACAGTGTCCGACAGTGCACATAAATACATATACGAAGCCGTTTCAGCACAGTTTTTAATGCCATGATTTTGCAATAAAAACGCCGTAACTAACCAATTATTTCGTCTGCGCGTGACTGAGAAAGGTTCCAATCTACCTGGTACGTACGAATTATTCGTGACATTTGCTCTCATAATCGGGCGCAGAGAGAAAATGCGCTCGCTTTTTCCCTTAGAAATACATTACCGGAAGTAAATTTCCGACTGGTTGCTGTCTGCTTCAATTTGCAGCAGCACACTAGCGCCATTCGAACCTCTAGCGTACATTATAATAACTCTATGCGTTCACCCCATCAAATCGAAGCCAGAACAAGCAGCCACGTGATCTGCACTCTCAAGAAAAAAGGGCGTAAAAGGGTGTATCGTTACACCCTTTGTCCCATATAATACACCCCAAAACTTCAATTCGACGTACAGCGCCCTACAGTCGAACAGACGGCCCCGAAAGTTTACGAGGGGCTTGATAGCCGTGTGGTACAACTTAGTAAAATAGCTAATGTACGTTTTACTGACTACAAAAAAAATAATCGGGGTTTTCTTGGCCCTATTGTAAAAACTTTCTTTTGATGTGGTCTTTGATACCTACTTTAGCTATTTAAAAGTTATATCGCACCGTTAACAAGCCCCGCGTAAAATTTGAGGCCGTCTGTTCGACTATATGGGCTCTGTAGGTCGAAATGAGTTTTGGGGTAGTATTATCATGGGACAAGGGGGTGTAACGATGCACCCTTTTACGCCCTTTTTTTCTTGAGAGTAGTGGAGCCGGTTATAGGCCGCCAGTGTCCAAGGCTATTGCGACGGCGACAGGTCGCTGCGCGTACGTGCGTATACTCGCCTTGTCGTTCTCTCCCTGCAAGAAAGAAACCGGGCATCGACGCCTCCACCTGGCCAGGACGTGGGCTGGAGAAGCAGACAAACGTGTGTCCGTTACTCCAAAAATGGAATGGATTGCAATTACAAATTGCTCAGCCTTAAAGGGCCACTGACAGCCCTAACTAACATCGATGTGTTTGTTTTGTTGTTTTCTTTTGGTCCCAAACGCAGATTCAAAAAGCGTGACATAATACCCCCAAAAAAATTCATCGCAAAAAAAAATGTTTTTTTTTTGCTTGCGAAAGATTTTCTTAAAGATCTGCGCCCCCTTTTCAAATCCGAGCTCCTCCTCGCACCTGTTTTATTTTTTCCTCGCTTTACGATGACGTAAAAAGCAAATATATTTTTTCAGAATTTTATAGATGTCGCAAGTGCCACAATTGCTAACGACATCCATCAAATATGTTCTTACGATCACCGCTGACGCAATATAAAATGTAAACTTCAGTCGATCACTCTGGCAAACCCAGGGAGCAGGGAATGTGTCGTGCGTGCATTATGAGTGCATTATGGGTAGTTAAGCCGGGGTCACACTGCTTATACATCATACAAAAGACGGTCTGCATACAGATTGGAACGCGAGTCACCGTGAGATCCGTGCTTCGAATGCCGCATGGCAATGAGTTCAAGGAGAAAACTTGACAGGCGGCATTCGAACCACGGATATTGCGGTGACTCGTGTTTGCAGACTGTCTTTTGCATGACGTATGAGCAGTAGATGTGGCGAAACTCCGGAGGTTCAGTTCCGGACTGTTTGGAAGATTCCGAAACTTTTTGGACAAAATGTCGGTTGTTTCAAACGTTCGGCAGTTTCGTCCCCATATAGGCAACATGGCGTTGTTCCTTTCGGTTTTGTGTTCGTTGGGAGTGTTTAAAAGACTCTAAATCTTGATACAGACCGAAATTCGATCAGGTTTTGGTTACCAGGTTGCCCTCGGTGTATAAAAGATCTTAATAAATCATACTCTTAACAACAACAGAAAAAGAAAAAAAGCTAATAGTGCTTTTTATGTAAAGAACCGCTTGTCACATATGTATACTAGGCCCCTAGTAACCGTAGGTAGTAACGGTCAAGCTATGTCAAGAAGCTAGTAACGGTTGCTAACCGACCTAGTATATTTTACTATCTTTAGCTAGTAACCGGCACCAGCTCTATAACAACACCTAGGTGGCGCTAGACAGCGTCCAATTCAAAATTGGCAAAAATTATTCCCGCAGGGATAGATTTTTTTCCACGCTGTTTACATTCACATTTGCGCACGTATTAAACTTTCAACATAGACAAGTAATTTGAACACACAAGACCCACACACGCAGAACATACACGCGACGACACGTTAACCGAATCGCTGCCGCAGTGCCTACCAATGCGTCTTTTATACTGATCATTTGAAGGAAGTCGGTTGGTCAGTGACCATCTCGTCCGTAAACGATGTTACAAATATGGTGCTGCGTATACTGTACTCAATATTGTTGTCAAACATTCCAAGGAATGTATCTCTTACTAAGAGCCCTACTGGGAAAAATATATGAATTTATTTTTATGTTTATTGGACACATTTTCATATCAGAACTTTTGGGTATGGCATATCAGTTGCAGTTAGGCTAAGTGACGCAAAATACCGCCCAATTCATGTGCTACAAAAAAAAATTGTATTTGCTCACGCCACCATTATACTGCGGGCACCTTATACGCACATGTAGATACGTTAGGCACAGCACAAGCATCAGCTGAACATATACATTGAGCGCATACGCATACACGGCACAAGAAACATGAATACAACAGCACACCCGATGACTACTTCTGAGCTCTGCATTTCCGCCTTTTATACTGGTCGTTTTGAAGGTACGGATTTTCTCGGTGACCACCTAGAAGCAATAAATAATTTTCCCAGCATGTTGATTCTTTTCGGTAATGTCATACATCTGAGAGCATTTTGAATGGCTCAGGGGATGAATCTCTTAGTAAAAAGTAAACGCTCATGCCATAATTATTTGAAAGCCAATAAATCAAGCCGCTCCACTGCGGTTCCAAGCCACGGGCTGGCTTGCCCGCGCGGCACGTCGTATACTGAAAAAAATCATATGAATGTATTTCTGATATCACATATGAACTTGTATGCTGCATATCAGTTGGCATATGTTGCATATCAGTCCTTATTTGTCGCATATCAGTTTTTATATATTTCATATCAGTTCTTATATAGTATCATATAACTTTTTCAGTAGGGAACTATAGTAGGTTACAAGTCAAGAAGGTAGCGGCAAATGCCCCTCAAAGGGAATCATATATCCCTCCGCCACCTCCCCATCCAATAGCGTCCCACCGTTTCCGTGACGTCGTGGCCAACGCGGGAGAGGGTTTTGCCTTGCTTTGAATATTTGCTTTATCTTTCGACCTTGACTTAGCGTTGTGGAAGCCACGAGAGGGAGATTAGAAGTCGTTTTTGTTACCGATGGAAACAAAAACGACTTTGGGGGATTAGCTTCCCCTCCGTTGGATACAAAGGCCACTTTCAGGGGCTCGGTTTCCTCTCCGATGAATACAAAGGTCGCTTTCTTAAAAAAGGGGAGGGGGGGGGGGGGTCGGAGACAAGTTGGCATCACTCTGTAGCCATTATCTATTCATTGAAGCGGAACAAGGGGTGTTTCCAGGGAACTATTCTTTCGACTGCGGATGGATTTCAAACGGTCGCATCACGATTATGGGAGGAGCTTCTCCTACCTTCTTGACTTGTAACCGACTATAACCGTACACAAAATAATTATTTGCGAAAGTCTATAAAACAGCGTCCCCATTAGTTCCCAGCAGTCTTGTTCTCGCTTCCCCGCATTGGCTGCCCCACTTTGCGTCTACGCGTCTCCATGGCAACCGCATCGTCTCTACGCCGTATTTCCGCTTCCTGGTCGGTACTTTACGCTTTTACGGCGACTGTGACGACCGAAGGCTGCTTCAAGTCATCCAACCACCGAGCACACAGAGGCTGTGAAGAAGACGTTATGAGTGTCAAGAAGGAGCAAAGCAGCAAATCTTCTTGGACGGCGAAACCCATGCCACTGAATCGGCCGAACGATCGCAGTCGAGCGGCGGATCTGGTGACGGGAGGACGCTCGTCAGCGGTTTGTTAGGCCTATCCTCGGAGCAGTCCACGTCCACACACAGGGGCGGATGCAGGAATTTCTGGAAGTGGGGGGGGGGGGGGGGTCAGGCGTTGGTCAGCGGAGCATATGTTTAGGACCCAACCCCTCCCCCGTTTCCACACCCTAAATGTTTACACATACAGAAATCAAGAGAGGGGTCAGGACGTCCGGACTCCCTCTAAATCCGCCCTTGTCCACACACACACTCGCCCAGTCGAGCGCAGACTTCTACGTAGTTCAAGCTACTCTACTGAAGTTACTGTAGTTTAACTATTTTTTTTCTGTAGTAGTTTAGTAACTTTCAATTACATTTTGATTTCCGTAATTAGTAGTTTACTTTAATTACTTTTCCGAGTAACTTCTACTCAAATTACAAATTACTTTCGATAGTGGTAGGTTTGTTGGTCAACAAACATTCCTGCACAAAAATCGATAAAATGTTGGAAGATCAGCTGATATTTCCAAAGAGGGGAAGCATGTGACGTAGGCGGAGGGGGGGGGGGAGTGGTGTGCACGGTTTGAAACCCTCTAAAATTTTTACGAGCCCCCCACTGCAACAACCCTGCTACGAGGCGCGGGGAGCGGACAGACACGTCGCAAGTGAGGCCTAGTAAATGCGGGATTAGCGCCGAAGACTGGCATTTCTTTGTGTCCCGAAGCTCAAGGAGACTTGACGTATTTAAAGAAAGGGTTTGTCCCGCTTCTCCCCAACGTAGGAACTCTCGCCCACTACAGGAGGTGTACACACTGCAGCCTCACTCAAAGGAGTCAACAAAATGCAGCACCCGCTCTGAAGCCCATCTGGTGCTCCCGTAGTTTGTGCTGTACTTGAAGGATCGCGTGCTAAAGGGCAACGCAAAGGTGACCTCTTGGCGTTGTCTTTCTTCTCATAAACTCAGCATACGCAGGTGTTCCAAGATTCGAAGATCGTTCGCAGAAGCTTAATAATTCCCCCAAAGTTCCATACAAAAAAAACAAGTTGATTTGGGAAGTACTTTAAGAACATGGTACTTAAAGTACTATTTCAAGTAGGATTAGAAAACTTGTACGCGTACTTTACTTGAAGTACATTCTCTGAGCATGTACTTGTACTTTACTAAAGTATTTTTCTGGTAATTTCTGAAGCAAAGCAAAATTTCCGACTTCAAAGTACATTTCCCAAATTTGGAAACAAAAAAATGGCGTATCGTCATGTGAAAACGCGCTATCGTCTTTCGAGACGTCATCGTGGACATTTCTCTGAGTGAAGTAATGGCGGCTATAAGACCGATACAAATATGTGCCTTATAAGTGTATTGTATGAAATAGTTCGTCAGCGAGAGTAAAACTACTGCTCTGTGGCGACTTGACTTTATACAATATTTGTCGCCAGTTCCGAAAAAAACTGATACACCTCCGATTACCTCTGGAGCAATGCATACCAGTTAAGATAAAGTTAATAAAAGATAGGGAATGAAAGGGCATCATGAAAGATTGTGTTAAAAAGCATATGTATTTTACTTTAAAAGTATGTTGTATTTATAGTACTTTACTTCACGTACATTGCACCCGGTGTACTTACTATACTTGCAAGTACATAGCCTCTAATTGTCTTTGTACTTAACTTCAAGTACTTTTTAGATGTACTTTACGCAACACTGTAAACAAGCAAACACTGTATGCAAAATCAAGCTCAGGCAATGCTAAACCTCAAAGTAGAAATGATACCATCCGCAGTACATCATTGACCAGAAGGCAAAAGTGTACAAAACAATTAATGACGCAGAAGCAGAACCAGCTAATAAAGCAATTATGTGAAAACTCAAGCCGCTTTATGTTCGGCTAGCAGGATTTCGCTTACGGATCAAAACATTTATGTACTTTCTTGTTGCTATAAAAAATATAAAAGTAGCTTCAAACGTATTTCGCTACTTTTTATGGTAGTTAGTAATTTACTCAATTGCTTTCTATTTGAGTAATTTCTACTCTACTCAAATTACTTTTGATGCTAATACTCAGTAACTTAACTTAATTACTTTTTTGAGTAACTTGCTCATGTCTGGTCGAGCGCACGAACTTTAACTATGCACACCAACACGGGAACACGAGAACAGCACACGAATAGGCAAAAGCGGCAGGTTCGGATCGCAGAAATCAGTGTCTCGCAGACATGTACAAATTACTCAAAAAAGGTAGTTAAGTAAAGTTACTGAGTATCGACGACAAAAGTCATTGGAGTAGAGTAGAAATTACGCGCTTGTAAATAATTGAGTAAACTACTAACTATTGAAAAAAGTAGCAAGTTACTTTGAAGCTACTTTCGACTTTCTTTTTATATTTTTCGTGGTAGCAAAATGACAGTATAGTTTTGATCCGTGAAAACCCCTGCGAGCCTAAAATAAATGTAATCATTTTATGGCTTGCGTTTTCACCAAAATAGTTTATTCGCACGCAGAAGCAAATGACTTTCAAAGTTCTCATCGGAGAGTTTTCCCCTTTTCCTCTTAAAGACGCCCCCAGCCAAGCTAAAAGACGTTCCACCGTGGCGCTGGATGGAAAGGCAGCGTTAATTTCTAAACAGGCTGTGCAGGGTCGGGTAAGCGAGTGTCGGCACCTTTGGTGTCCATGACGAAACATGTGAGGTTTGCCTCGGCTAGAGTGGCTTTTATGACAAACTCTCGTCCTTTTTTCTTTTTCCTCGGCAAGTTCGGATTGTTATGACTGGCCCTACCCCTCTTTATTACAACGACATTCGGAGAGTACGCTGAGCAAGTGCACTGGCCGTCAAGGGATCAAGTCTCGCGCCACGACGATGAGATTATATATGGAGGACTGACGCGTCTCGCTGCAGTGCAAGTGGTGCAACTGAAAAAAAAATTGCTTTGGTTTAACAGAAGATGAAATGAAGTACACTCCGCCGCTGACGCCGGGTCCATCAAAACGATCTTCCAAGCGTGACTCGCAATCCTCGTGGTTACTACGGTTTCTTGACGCGCCTGACACGCCTGACAAGTAAAACGTTTTCAACAAAGAGGAGCTCTCTCTGGCGTGGAAGTTCGGAAGGACGCGAAGGATTACGTGAACCAGCATCGGCGCTCGTACGGTTGCAGCTGGAAGCGGGAACCTGCTCCCATGAACGGATTATCCGTGTCTTCGTTTGTGCGCGGGGGAGTGCGGCTTTGCAAGGGAGTAAGCGCTGACGACGAGGCGACCATGGGAACAGGCGCCCAGCTGCGAGGTCATCCCAGTGGCGCCTTCCGTGGAACCTACTGCTTGAGTCAGAACTCACTAAAGACAGACAACATGAAAACAACAACAACCCTTGGAGTGTCCCCGTCTTTCACGTTGCAGCTGGAGGCGTCTGTGTGCATCACCGGATTAGGTCAATACCCGATCATGGCTTGTTATGGGTGAATCTCCGGGAACGGCGCCTTCATCGAGGACAGCGTGTAATGGTTATTGTTTATATGCTTTCCCATGTTCGCAACCTCCGGGTTTACATTCGGTCCGTACCCGGTCCTATAGAAGGTTCAACCAACAAACCTTATTGCGTTCCTTGGGTGAAGGACATTCCCAGCTGCAGAGTTCAGTACAGCAACGTTTATCGCTGGACACGTCAGTCGAACTGTTCGACTGACGTGTTTAGCGATATATGCTGCTTTACTATCATACCGTTTAGTTCTTTTTCGGGCTGCCTACCTACCGTTCTCGCAATAGACGCATACTCAGGTTAGAATAAACAAGGCCGTTTAAGCGGTGTTGGACACGTTACTCCTGAAAAGTAACGAGATACGCCGTTACCTAGTTACTTGGCCTTCAAAAGTAACTAAATACGTTACTCGTTACCAAAAATAGTAACTATGTAGAAGTAACTCGTTAATTGTAACGCGTTACGTACATGTCTGGACTCCAGCACATGCAAGGGACTGCAGTGTAGCACCATACTGGAAGCTGCCTTAACACGTAAACTATTTATGTTTGCTGTACGATTCTTCCGACTTCTTACTATATTCAATCCAATTCTTTATTTGTGTTTCACGATAACACTAGAAGTTGGGCTGGGTCAAAAAAGCAGGGAGTCGAACCGGTCATTATTCCGGTTCGGTTCGGGTTCAGTAGCTTCGCATTTTGTTCCGGTTCGGTTCTGGTTCAGTGATGCTTTTGAAATAACGGTTCAGTTTCCGCTTCCACCAAGCTCGAACCAATTCAAACCAGTCCCCCCCCCCACCAAAAAAAAAAAAATGTCCACAGCCTTTAGTCGTTAAGAAGAGAAGAGTTTAACACGGAGTCATCTGCATTAAAAATAATTAGGTCATCAGAAGCCGTGCATGCGGAAAGGAGGACAGCATAACAAATACATGCTTAATTTCGTTTTGTGATCTTCAATTTTGAACGCAAAGACCGTTTTATGATAACTACGTGGTTATACAAGTGCTTGGAAGCAGTACCAAAGCACAGTACTTACATGTGAAGTCAATAAGCCAGCAGGCACAGTGACGTCGTGACGGTAGCACGCACCCGTTCTAGCAAACAACTCACCAAAAATCAAATTAGTCGCAAGTTGTTTAGACAGCGGGAGTTTGGTCTGCCAGAGTATGGCGACATTGTTACCAATGTATACACCAACTCATGTTTACAAACAAACCGGAGCGCCCCTAGCGGACGCCACCGACGCAGCGCATGCGCGATGGGGTGTGGGCAAGAAGCTCGCCGTCGCCCATAAACAAACCATTGGAAGGCGATGTTGTCGGCGTCGGGGTGAGTCCCCGTGTCGTTTTTCGCGTTGGAATTGTTGATTCTACGTCTTCCTGGCAATGTCTGATTACTTGAGCGGCTCAGCGAAATTAACGAGGCTCGTTACACCGCAGAACGTCACGTGAATAATGTACCAGGCGGCGATTCATTGCCGCGTGGACGCCGGAGAATGGGCGCTAAAGCCTGATTCGCATTTTTCAGTCGCGACGTCGCTCTGGCTGCAAAAGCGTAGACCGTATAGCTGAGATGGTTGACTTCAATACTGAAAATTGCAAGCAGAATCGAACCGACTGAATCAGGCATAGCAAGTATGTCAGGCACGTAGCCAGGATTTTTGTTTCGCGGGGGAGCGCGCCTACGACAAAATGCTGTATGAGGGGGAGGAGGAAGAGGAGGCCCCAGCAAAATGGAAGATTTCGGGGAGGGGGGGGGGCGGGACCGGGACCATGCCTCCCACCCTCCTGGCTACGTGCCTGAAGTATGTGATGGCCACTGGTAACAATGATCAACATCTCCTTGTATCTCTTGTTTACACCAAGCCTACTTATCCCAACTCACTTTCAAACTGAAAAGTCTTTTGAGGTGTGCACTTATACTTCTTATCGCAGTTACCGGGTCAACGTTTGGTCTGCGGGCCGCTGTCGTTTGAAAGAGCAGACGACAAAAAGTAGACATGTTTGGAAGAGCAGACGACAGTTTGAACGATCAGGCGGCCGTTTGAACTTGAAGACGCATTGAACCTGCGAGTGGTCCGGAGGACTTAGCGGGTTCCCACGTACATGTTGGAGCGAAACAAATAAATCTGACGACCACTGGTATCCGTGAATTCAGCCCGAAGTGTTTCCCGCACAAGCAATCGTAGTTCAACGGCGTCTGGTTTGCCCTTTTCCCGGCTGCTATCCACGTTCTCGGACGAACGGAGGAGGCAAAAAACACATGAAAACTTATCTTCAAGCCTTTCCCGACTCTTTTGGTTACAGCTCCCGTCGCGGCGTTTTGACGAGAAGGCAGGTTTTTGTCTGGTTTCTTTCCAAAAGATCACAGGAATGCATATCTCGCACGGTGACTTCCGCCCACAGGCCCAAACCCGAAGTGCGCCCGACGCGCCACCACCACGGCGTGACGTAACAGAGTTGAGTTCGTGTATATACCATTCCATTTAGCGCTCTCTGGGCGGCAAAAGTGTGTTCGACAGCAGCGCCCTTTCCATACATCCGGGAAATTCAGCGGGTTCGGCGGGGTAAAACGAAAGAGAGGGCACGCGCCCGACTCCGCTAGCAGACGACAAACCGGGAGGTTGCCATTCTCCATCTTTGGGCTGTAGCGGCGCGCTGTACGGAACATAGAACTCTCGCTCGTGGCTGCTGTTGTGAAGTGGTTCGAGTTCTTAGAATAGTTGTGTCTACTCCAAATTCAGCCTATAGCTCTTTGTTGTTCTAGTTCGGTAAATGATCAACTAGCATATCATTTTTCCGTTACTTAAATATCAGTTGAGTCAGCCGGCAGTACTACTCTCAACTACAGCGTATATTGCGGCAGGAGAGCATGTTTTTCTTTATTATTTCAGACTTCCACTCATGGTCGCTAAAGGCCTACACCAGTACGAACTTTGTATAGTAAAAACCGTACAGCAACCGGATTTACTTTTCGCCGGAGAGACCAGCCAATCTGAAACAGTTTTTCCTATTTCTTTTTTATTTGCACGCCGGTAACAGCGCGATTGGACCCTGTTTGTCTTTTTTATCTAGCATAATATTACACGATAACTGGCATACCAAAATATGCGCATCTGCGCTTGAAATTTCCAAAATGACGCGATTTTAAACAGAGTTTGCACGCCAGCCGGATGCCAGGCTGCCCACTCGGCAGAGCGGACGACATGAGGGGAGAGGGGAGGGGACATTTTTCTCTCCATTACCCTCTCTGCTATGACCCTAATACAATGGTCTATGGGAGAAATTTATCAAGCGCAGTTCGACTAACATATAGCCTGGAGAATTTAGCGGGCATCACGCAGTTCTGATACACGAACGACCGCAC